>JAOEHY010024332.1:0-25950 GCA_025447955.1 Psilopsiagon aurifrons
ATTCTCCTTCCCATCCCTCCAGGAGCAGAGGGAAGAAAAAGGGGGAAGTGAGTGAACAAAACTGCGTGGCTGATTTACGGTTGAAACCACGACAAGTCCTAATCTTTCTTTGGCTTTTACCAAACTTTTTGCCTCTTTTTCCTTTGAATTGCATTAAACTGTTATTTTCCAGTAGACAGGACTTGGTGTTACAACTGAAACCTCTGGGTAATTTGAGACACCCACATATTGTTTGCTTACAAAGTCAGTAAAATGGTGATAAGACTAACAAAGGCTTTCTCTACCACCTTCTGGTTTTGGCTACTCCAGGTATATATATTAATGTAACTGAAAAGAGTTTCCTCCACTTAATGTCTAGTAATATATTGAGTGTTCCGTAACTTTGTTAGAGGCAGGTAAAGGGCTGGTAAAAATCTTTGTCAATAGAGTGTTATCCAGAAAGATGCTGTGAGAATAATGGTACTTTCAAAATCCTCATTTCCTCGCTCATAGCTTCCTAAGGCACTTTTATCAATGTAGTATTCAAATTTTGGTGTTTTTTTCTTCTCTTATGGCCCACTCGCTCTCCTGACATTACTGACTCACACATTTTGTTAGTGGTTAGATGGCCACCCATATCGTGAGTAACATGCTAACTCTGATCTTATTTGGGTACCATGGGGACCCATTAATTAGATTCAGTAATATTCTGGAGTTAGTAAGATTTAAAGGAACAGTTTTATTCTGCCTTTGTGTTACTGGTTCATGTATATAAAGATGTTGATCATATAAAACTGCCAAGTCTTGTGTTTCTTGTACAGATCTTTAAGGAGTTACAGCTGTGCTTGCTGTGGGTTGAGCACCAGGAACTTTAGCAGTTTTTTGTGATTTCCTGTTTCTCCCTAATCAGCTCTGGCTTTCTTCAGTGTTGCCAGCCTGTTCTAAATCTGTACAAGTTGCTTTGCCTAAAAAGCACTGTTAGCAAGTTCAGAACCATCTGACATGATTGTAGTGTCTTGATCCCTCAATTGCAGGTTCTGTTTTAATGTTCTTGCATTATTCAGTTTTCTTGATGGCACTGGCAAGTGTCTCAGTAGTATATGGCAACTGTAAATGTGGAAAATTGAAGGAAAACCTGATAATAAAAATGCCAATAAAGATTGCAGGGAGGAATCTGAGTAATACAATGCCAATGAATTATTTTCTCAGTGACTGTATTTATTTTCAGCTGCTGATTAGATCTGAGAAGTCTGTGGACTGTCATTTCATTTCTGTGTAATTCCCCATGGTTTTTCTGTCTAAGTGCAGCACTGAGGACTTTATCTGGAGTGTTTATCTCCAGAGCACATAAGCATATGGCTCTGGGCAGCTGGGAGAGATTAAATAGTACGAGAACGGTTGTGCCAGAATGGCACAGAATTGGTGTTTGGGGTATCCTAGCCTAATACTCTCCTTCTTTTTTTCATTTAAAAAAAAAGAAAGAAGAGTAAAGGCTCTATTTCTTGATGTACTCTAGGATTGACTTCAGGAATTTCAAGTTACACAGAAACGCACTTTTTGATTTTGGTCCAGGAAATGCTGAAACAGCATGTACAGAGGTCTGCTGTATAGACTCACCTCTCTATCCAATTTTGTTATTTTCATGTCTTGTAAGTGGTTTTCAAGTATTGTTTCTCCTTCCTGTATTACTCAAGATAATTTTCAGAATCTATTTGATATTGTTCTTAATCTGATGGTATTACAAGATATTATCGACATACTACAGAAAAGTTTTAGGATATATATGTGGAGACCTCATAGCAGCCTTCCAGTATCTGAAGGGCCTATAAAGATGCTGGGGAGAGACTCTTCATTAGGGACTGTAGTGATAGGACAAGGGGTAATGGATTCAAACTTAAACAGGGGAAGTTTAGACTGGATATTAGGAAGAAGTTCTTTACTGTGAGGGTGGTGAGGCACTGGAATGAGCTGCGCAAGGAAATTATGAATGCTCCGTGTTTGGTGATGTTCAAGGCCAGGTTGGACAGAGCCTTGGGTGACATGGTTTAGTGTGAGGTGTCCCTGCCCCTGGCAAGGCGGGTGGAACTGAATGATCTTAACGTCCTTTCCCACTCTTAGTATTCTATGATTCTATGTTATAGTTTTATTTATGAAACACATTGTACCTGCTGTAAAAAATCTGAAGTATTCTTTTCCAGGTTTACTGCTGATTTGCAAAGCAAACACAGGTTTATGTAGGGACTCTGGTGAATTTGTGTGTTTCAGAATTTGGCTTATGTATACAACAAAATGTTTTATTTTGATATCTAACCTTTTACTTATGTCATGTAAAACAAACAGGCTGACAAATAAAGGTGCCATTTAGGAAATATACTTAATGTGCTTGTCAGCTGTTAATATCCACAATCTCTCTGGTTTATACAGCAGGCAAGCAGAGGATTTGGAAATACTAATTCCTCATTTTGTTTTGCCTTGTTTGCTTAAATGTGTGAGCAAAGGTGTATGATTTGCTCCAACATGTTATGATTTCTCTTTACAAGAATGCTTGCATTGTTTTTCAGGGAGTAGGGGGCCTCTCATTTTTGCTGGTTCTCCAATTCCCACAGTCTTGCTTGTGGTTTCTCCATATGGTAGGGTATTTCTGTGTTATTTCATTAAATGTTGTCTTCACATAGGATGGCCTCACCCTCTGTGTTAGCTTGACTACGATGTATGTCAGGCATTTAAGTATGACCTGTTTGTATGATGAAAACCCTTATTTATGGCACACAAATTTTGACTTGTGTCTTAGGAAGTCAAAGACAATGATTCCACAGTTGTTTGGAATTGTTTTCTAAATGTAGCTTGTTATTGATAGCCATCAGTAATAATGGGCTCTTCCCAGTAGAAGTAGTGTTGTGGGCCTTGTAAGTGTAACCATTTAAATTACTTTAATGTTTTTCTCCAGCTTTGTTTTCCCCTTCAAACCCAATCAGTCATCTGAACCCCGCTTATTGTGTCCATCTTGTTGCATCAAATACTAATCCTTTGGTTTTGCCTGCAGGGAAAGGCTAAATGGTGAAAATCTCTCTCCATCTGGTTTATTAAATGAGAGGTGCCAACTCCTGTCTCTGCTCTGCCAGCAATGCCAGCTTTGATTACTTGCATGTTGTCTTTCCTTCAGGCACCTTATACTTTCTCTCATTTTGTTTCTATATTTAGGAGGATGGTGCAAACCTAAAGCCGTAACTTTGTTCCCTTCCAATCTTCCTTTTCAAATCTGACCTTTGGTTTGGTATTTATAGACTGTTCCCATATGTCATTAGTTGGGTAAGTGACGAGGGTATGTGACTACTGCTAAACTGTTTCACCAGTACCTTGCTTTCTTATTGTAAATACTCTGTGAAACAGAGGGGTTGTCTTTGGTATCTTTCTATTCATTATTATTAAGCAGGATTGACTGCAATTCCCGTTTTTTTTTAATTTACTGTGTTCACAAAAGAATAACATTTATTCTAAGGAAAAGTAACAGAAAGAAGCTACATAATTTCTGATTTACTTATTTCTATTTGTATTTAATCTCATTAGTTTCCTAATAACAAAAAGTTATTCACAATAGATATTGAAACTACTGTACTGTTGAGCTCTGGAAAATCCAGATTGTTTCTAGGCATTTGTGCACAGGACAACAAAAGATACTTCTGTCGCATCAGGGAGAATAATCATGTGAATTAACTAAAGCCAGGGATGCTGAACTTACATTCATCATCCTGCCTTGTGCCCCTGTGGGATCTTGAATAGCTCATGATAATTTTTCTCTTTCCCTCTTTGCAAGCAGCATTAATATATTTTTGAATGTTAGTATAGTGTAGCATTTGTGCATTGTTTACTGAGAAGAAAACGCCATTAGAATCAACTCCTCTTGATTAGGTTGTCAAGAGTTTTGGCACAGGCAAAGTATTGCAGAATCTACTCTTGTAGAGAGATGGTTATATTGTTAGATAATAGTGAGTGACTTCTGCTGATAAATAATCTGTAAAATAACCATGGGTTTGTATTATAAAATAGAAAGTATGGTGTTTGTCAACTTCTGCTAGATGGACATTGCAAGTTGACCTAACAGAGATCTATGGGAAGGCTCTGGCAGGAGGTGAATGACAGAGAATACAGGTCATTACCTTGGAATATCATATTTTCAAATGGAAATATTTAAAAGCAATTGGTTGACTGTACCTCAAAGGATTTGGATTTTGAGTTCAATTCAGTATCACTCACTGTGAGAGTTGAAGCTGCTGGAATGAGCAGGCAGTACCTGGAATTTCATAAAAGTACAAGGGGTTTTCTTAGTAACAGCTCTTTATTGTCAAGAACAACATGAACTTTAGAAATCAGGTCCTGGGATTCAAATGTGATTTTGCCAAAAAGTCTGTGTTTTGGAAAGGGTGATCTCACAGGTAGGACACAAGGGAGGTTGTAGCTGTTCTATAATCTGTGTATGGCTTGCACCTTTTTAGGGAGTAGGCTGTGGTCCTTCTTGGAGAAGAGTCTGTGTCTCCCTCTGAGTATCTCTCGCTGCAGTCTCCAAAGAAAACAACAGTCTTCAGTGCTCCCAGTTTCAGCCTCTGAGAGGGCTGTAGTGGCTGCTGGGGAACATGGAAGAGACAAAAAGGGCTGTGAAGGGACCAGGCAGCTTGAGTACATGCTCTGTATCTCCAGAAAAGGCATTAGAGGGATCTGTGTTTGTGCTCAAAGGCCAAAGAGCTTGAGCAGAGATTCAACATTACCCAGATGCAGTCAGCGCCTGGAGTTCCAAATCCTGGGCTGCAGGTTCATCTGAGAGACCATCCAAGGCTTTAACTCCACAAAACTCTCTGTTTTTCTCCTTCTTCCTTAGTTTATTTAGGAACTCTTTACTGAGTTTGTAATGCTGACAGTCTAGGAAAACAGATATACTGTGCTGTAGCATCTGAGAGAATTCTAACATTTCAGGCTTGCCAGAAATGTGATGTGAGTAGGCATACCCATGAGAAAACTTTAGCAGAGATACTTAGAATTATAAATGCAGCTGCAGTTTATGATTTTAGAAGCGTAACTTTTTCAGTGCCTAAAGTTAGGTTTCAGTCATGTAAATCTTTGTATGCTACTTCTCAGGGACAATCAGTGATGGATTCTTTTAATCCTTTCCCATATAGAGCAGTACCTTTTATTCCTTGGCTATTTCAATGGTAGTTACAGGAATAACTTCAGTTAGTGAAAAGATGGCAGAATCCATGCAAGTGCGAAAAGATGTCGAGGAATTGGAGAACACATCAGACTTCCAGGTAATGCTTGTCCATAGAGGTTTCCTGAGAAAGGAAAGGAGAATGTCGTTTGTGCCTCTGAGGATCTCCTCCTTAAGGTGTTTAAATTGAAACAACTAGTGTAATTGGTCATGCTTTTAATACATTTTTCTTTAAAAGAACAATTTTAAACGCTTAGATCAGTGTCAGCTCATCCTGCAATGCACTTGTCTGAGTATCTGTATAAACAGAAGATGTTTTATTAGCGTTTTTGCAGCCAGATTACTTAATAGCTTTATAGTTCTGGCAGCAAGAAGTGATACTGTGTGATTTGCAGTGTACCATCGGTCATGTCGACCATCAACTGTTCATTGCAGGTGAACAGTTCAGTGGTCAAGTTGTGGATCAAGCACTGGCCTGTTAAGCCATGAGTTTTGATAATGTTAGTATTAATCAGTATAAAGGTTACATCACAAGATTCACCAGCAGGTCAGTGAACCTTTATCTTCATGTAGATGAAACTATTAGAATCCCACTTTGAGGGCTGGATTTGCAAGCTGCACTTACAGAGCAACTACTTTAAACTATACAATAAATAGTTCTGAACTGCACATATTCAGAGTTGCTCTGTGTCTGTTTATAGACAAGTTAGATTTGAAACAACTACAATTTCCAGTGAATAATTAAAGTAACTCCACTATGCTTACATAAAATTGTAGTACAGAATATTTTAGCTTAACAGCTGCAAGTTAATGCAGCCTGTGCATATTAGCTTGTAAAACACAGTTCTTCTTTTAAAATTATACAATACACCTCTTTCTAAGTAGATGCAGTTTTTAAACAGGTCTTTTATTTATATTATTTATGAAGTTATATATGTGGCTTCAGTATTAACATTAATCATTAGCAGTCAGTAAGATTATTTTCCTGCATACTGTTCTTCAGGAGGCAAAACATTCCTAGTTATCATTTGAACACTGGGAGAAAATTCCCACTTTTTATTCCGTTACTGTCTTGTAGCATTGCACCAGATGGGCTTCAGTGTGTCCATATCTTGAGTTCTAAGGCTGTGGTGTGTTCACAAGTCTGTGAATGCAGGCAACTCGCTACATGTCCTTCATTGTGGAGGCTGTCTGAACAGAAGAGTGACACCTAGGACAGACAGGTGAGGGGGAATTGGGGAAACTCATGGTTAGCCCACTGACAGTCTTCTACTGGAGCTTCTCCTGGAGAGGTTTGCTCAGAGAGCTGCAGCATTCCCATGGCAGTCAGTTTTCAGGTAGTCTGAAATCTTAGCATGTCTCTAAATCCAGTTCTCCTCCCTCACAGCTCATACGATATGAGTGGTTGTGTGCCCCTATGTCTTGGTAAAGGTCCAAAAAGCATTTGTGTATTTAAATTTATATAGAGACTATGAAAGTCATGATCATTATTGTGCATTCCAGCAGAAGCCTCCAGCCTGCTACCTTTTATCCGACATTTTCCTCACCAACATGGATCAAATAATGAAAATGAAAGAAAAAATTGTATTGTTTTAGCCTGTTTTCCAGCAGAGACTCTCCTAGGCGCTATTTATTAGATATTAAAGAAATCTATAAAATATAAGAGTGGGATTGAGAATAATCTTTTCTCTCCCCTTCAGAAGATGATGAAGGAATTGTTGTATGTCAAGGATTAAATAGGAAGAGCACAAAGCTTTAAACAGTAAGCAAAATAATATGCATATGCAGTGTGTATTGAAGAGCACAAAGATTGTAGTACGTATTAAAGAGTAAAAAACTTGATCTCTAGGAAAACCCAAAACTGTGAGAAAGTATTGCCATTTGACAGTGATTTCCATTTTCCTTTTGAGGAAGGAAAATGACTTGAATTCTCAAGACTTAACTGTTTTCTTGGGAAACCCCTGCATTCATTTCATCATGGCAGCTGCTGTGTACTGTGTGTTCTTCCTGCATACTCCCAAAGAAACCAGCAGCACGGGAAGATACCCAGAACTGATTCAGTCATTCTGTGAACCATGGCTTGCACTTGAATGATATTTTGTTTCAGCCTGACATTCTTCCTTTCCTAGACACAACAGTAATTGCCAGGAAAGAAGCTTTTCAGAGGAAATACATACCTATTGGGATATTTTGTATTTCATCGGATGTAGATTATGAAGCTTTGGGGATAATCTGACACAGTCAACAAATGCAGGTGGGGAACGAATGCTCACTCTTGGAATGACATTTTGTTGTGCTGCTGAGTATTTAGTCCTACTTCACAGGAGATACAGTATTATTATAAACTTTTAAAATATATTCTGTTCCTAAAAGGCACTTTTCTGTTTACAGTGGATTTCAAGTTTGAGACTGAAAAATTCAGGGTGTATCTGTGACTTGGGAGCAGCAGACAAGACTTAGCTGAGTTTTGATACTAAAACCATACCATTTTCTTGGAGAATGAGTTTAACAAATCAGTGTAATATGCTATCAGATAAAGTATTCTTATCCCTTAAGCTTTTACATTGTATTTTACATTGTGAAGGTTGTATAATATGTGAACTAGATAGGCAAGTATAACCATCAGGTGACATTAAAATAGTTCCTTTCATGTGGGCAATCTCATTTGAGGGAAAAATAAGTTATACGCTGACCATATTGTTTTTGCTAATATATTTTTTATTCTCTTGACTGAAATTATCTTTTTTGACTCGAATGGCAAAAGTGTTGGATTATGTAATAGAACATAAAAAAAAAAAAGAATTTAATATGCTATAGAAATTAGATCTGTGGGAGTAAAAAAGGCGTTTAGGCAGTAAAGATGTTTCAGAGTTTCAGTTTTCTTCAGAAAGTGTAGGGGCTCACCCTGACAAGTGTCTTGCAGTGGCTTTTTGTTTGCTCACTGCTGAGCAAACTCACTCACTGAGACTGAATCCAGTCAGGCCCTTTTACTCTCCTCATATCCAGTCAGTTTTCAAAGCCTTTCACCCTTCACCTGCTTCTATTGAAGTTAATGGAAGATTTGCCACTGGTTTTCAGTGTAAACAGTTATACTCACAAACAGCAGAGAAGATTACTAGATTTCTCCATTTCTTCTCTCCTGTTCCACTCCTGGGATTTACATCCATGCTATCTATGGTGATAATACCGAAGTTATCTTACTGACTAGTTTTTTGCTTTTAAAAGCTTTCTGCTTTTATCCGTCTACGTAGTTGTCTTTGGTGCTAAGACACTGTTCTCCTGATGTCTTCAGAGACTTGTTTCTCTGCTGTCAGTCTTATTCTTACCTTGTGGTTTGATAACTATTGTTTTTTTCTAGGCTGTCGTTGTATTCCTGTTGACCCTTAAGTCTTTTCACACTTTAAAAATGTATCTCCGTAAGGCTTTGTTTTCATTGCCCCAACCTATTTAGGGAAAAGTTATTCCTAAATATGTTTGAGTTTGATAGGTTTATATTTCATTTTTTAATGGAGATGGTGTCCAGGGTGCGTACAGCTCTGAATGGCATGTGGCATGGAGAAGGAATGGAAGAAGAAAAGCTCCATACATATCCTCTTCTGTGAGTCTGAAACTTTCTCCTGCTTCCTTTCATACCTTGATCCTCTTATTTACCTCTAGGTTGCTGATAAAAAGGAAGACGTTTTACATGAGTAAAACCAATATCCTTCCCCTTTTCCTTCAGCTCACTGAAAGTGATGGCTGCATGTTACCCTTTATCATGACCATCTTTTGAAAGGAGGCTTATTTCTTGTATTGCCTCATAATATATTGTATTCAATGCCAGAGGAGACTCAAGTTTTATTGTGATTTAATGTGTATGAGGGAGCTTGTCCTTCCTCACTACTTAGTGTCTGCAACAAAACAGAGGCTTGGAAGCACTGATATGATGATCGATCTTAGCTGTAAAGCTCTGATGCCTCTTCACCCCTGTTTGTGTGTGATAATTTAAATGTAAGAACTCATTATGAATAACTGCAAACATCACTACATGAAGGAAGTATGAAGGCCAGATCAGTATTTTCAACAGCTAGCTGTTATCTAGTTTGCTTATGTATTACTATCCCTGTGATGCCTCTTTTTCTGATTTTCTGCTTTCAAAATAGAGAAAACTATTTTTCTTGGTGGTGTTTTGTTTTGGTTTGGTTTTTTTTGGATTTATTTATATCCTTCCTAAAGGCACAAAATAGAAAATCTGTTTCCAGTGAGGCTGATTTTTATTTGTCCTGTGTGATTGCTAGTCTCTGGTGATAGGGGGGTCACTGAGATATAAATATGGCTCCTGCTCAAAGCCGGGGAGCCAGGAGTTCAACAAAAAATACAAAGAAGCCCCATGAAGCCAGAAGCCTGCAGCTGCTGGCAATTAGGATTGTCACTGGGGTTCCCTCCAAGAGCCCTCTGCTAACATGCCTATGGTAGTGTGCAGCCAGCAGCTGTGTTCTCACAAGGTGGGGATGTAAACACAGGAGGGGGAGCTTGCTTGTTCGTATTGAGCAGGAGGAGGCCAAACAGGTGCATGACTTCAATAGTTCCCTCAAGGTATTGTCAGCTGCTGGAGAGTCATCCACAGGTCTTGAAGATGCAGAAAGTTTCTCTTTCAGCTGAAGCGCAGCTGATGCAAGCCTCTGCTTCTTACAGGCATTTGGAAAGGATTGTGCAGGCTTTTCTACTTTCCCAACAGTTGGATAGTCCCGGGGTGGAATTCATTGGACTTGCTTCATTTGATCATTTTACCATTCACGGTTGTGTTCTACTTCTTGTTTGAAAACTCATCTAATCTATTTCTTAAAAACTTCTGTGTTTATCACAGAATTTCCTTGGTGTATGTGGTACTGAAAATTATAGCAAAATGCAAACATATACATGTTAGTTGCATTCTGTAACCTAGCACGTATGTAATTACATCAAAGCTATTATGCTTGTTTGGTAAAGCCTTATTTTAATGAGTGCCTACCGCTGATTAGATGCAGTATTCTAAATGTTAATTTAAATGAAGTCCATGTGGTAACAGTCATGCTGTACTATTTTTTCAAAGGGAGTTTTCATTGGTAAGGCCAACAGTTTCTGGAGTTTGTTACACTTCATTGCATCTGTGCAGATGCTACGTCTATTAAAGGTTGGTACAAAGTAATCTGGAAGAGGCTGTATGACTAGAATCCAAATATTCCATCCTTGGTACCAAACCGCTCTATTATTCCGTATTTGTACCACATTGTGGTTTTGCTCATTAGTTTCTTGAAATTTTCTGTGCATTTTAAAATTTTGTTTCAAATTTAGCGGTCTTGATATTATTTCAGCCTACTATAAACCAACAAATCAAATCCTACAAAGCCAAAAAGAAGCAAACAAAGCAAGAGAATCTTGGGATAAATGATGACAGAAACACAAAATTAGGCTGAAATTTATTTGTTTTGTGTTTTGCTAAGTGCCTGTAGATGGGGAATAGTCTTGATTTTATTTCTAAAGACCTAATTCTTCTGAAAAGATTAACAGTACTTGTGGCATTTTGACTAATCCTGTTACAGTTTGGCCTCTCTATCCAGATAATGGTGAGAATCTTGAAAGAAGGTATACTGTCTGAGTGAGCGCAAGAACAAGTTTTGTTTTGTAAGGACTTGATGGTGCTGGAAAAAGGGATTTAGTTTAATGGAGTTCAGCCCTTCCTGTACTGCTTTTGATGAAGAGAAGGATACAGGACGGAGGCACTTATGCGTAGCTATTCTCTGTATCTAAGTGTAAGATCAAGATGTACAGTTTTCCTTCTGTTTTGCTACAGAATGTTCCATCATTCCTTCAAAGTGTAAAGCTTTGTATATGAGGAGGTTTTCTGTGATATGTAGAATTTACAAGTGAAAAAACAGAACTGAAGTATGAGGGGGATGTGAACCTATTACTGAGAGTTAAAGCTGTGATCTTGTTATGGGTATAGCTACAGATGAATTGATGAATTTAGTCATGGTTCCATTCTGGAATGTATTTTAAGCTTTAAGTCAATGATAATGAACTAGCTGACCTGATACGCATGTTTAGATTACATGTGGCTGGTAAAGTGGCTATGGTATGGGTCCTGTAGAAAAGAGTCAGCTCTGTATGTAGTTAGTCTCACAATGTGTTTGTAGAAGTGAGTAAACTAATGATACATAGAAAACATTCATTTTGTGTTTCCCAGCCCTAGATTGCTTTATGAGATAGATGTGAAGAGTCATGCGTTGGGGTGTGTATAGACACCTTGTGGCGGAAGTAGGTCTTTGTAAGCTTTCAGATAATCAAGTTTTGTTTTGTTTTGCTTTCTTGTAGTCGTGTTAGAGTTTTTGTAATGTCATGCTTACTTCTTCTTTTAGGATATTACTGTATTTGCCCAAGGCTTCAACTTGAGATTTGTTTTCCATCAGAGCATCCAGTTTAGCTTGGAGCACTGGTTCTTACACAGTTAATTTGCCCTTGGGCATTTTGGCTTATCTTAGAGATAAGGTAGTTAGTAGTCCTGGAGCAAAGTAATGAAGCATGCAAGCTCAGCTACCACAGTAACAAGAGCTAGAACTGACCTGACACCAGTAGCACATATTTTCATCCATGCATTTTAATGTCTCCGCATTTGATTATGTTACTCAGAAGAGAAACTAACTAGCTGTCTCTTGACTTTTTTACCCTTCCTTTACACTTTATGTGAGATGGAAGCCACATGTGTCATTTGATGTGCACTTCTAAAAGAAAACTTTCCAAGATGCGAAATCCACAGGTTCATCAAAAACAATCCCAACCATTTTGTTCATCTGAGTCTTGTCAGCTGTTGAACAGGAATGTCAAGGCCAAATGATGATGAGTTTTTATTAATATTAGTAAGTTCATAAAGGGTTAATCTAGCAAGATGTGTTCAGATTTTTAAGTAGTTTAACTAGGGAGACAAGGTGATCCAGTAGATGTAAATCGGAAGGTCTGTGCACTCTCTTCTACTGAACACCAAACTATGGCATTGGAGTATGGGTGTGTTAGATACCGAATGAGCTAATTACCCTGAAAGTTTTGCAAAATGAATTCAGGGATTGCTGCGTGACAGCACTTTTTAGAGTGAGTGTGGGCTTCAAGCAGTGGAAACTGACATCAGTCCTGGGTGTCAGGAAACACCAGAGGTGCACCTTGCTTGCCTGTAGGTACCAATGTTGCAAAGATAAATGTTGATTCAAAGTCAGGGTTGCTTTGTGATCTCCCTAGCTGGTTTTATGTGACGCTTTTCTTTCTTTTCTTTTTTTTTAAGGGGCAGGGAATGGCAAATGCAAGTCAGATTTAATTTCTTCTTTTTTCTTTTTTTTAATAAAGGATGGCCATGAATCCATGTTTGTTCCGACTCAGTGAAAACAAAAATCTTCCTTACCCACCAATACCAAAATTCCTAAATTCCTTGTCCTGAACTGAATTCCCTCTCCACCCTGTTTTGAGTCAAACTCAGGACTACTTCTCTCCATTTTCATCTGTTGCACACGGAGTCTGCTAGTAATCTCTTTTCTATTTGGTTCAGTTAATTCTTGCTCAGGTCTTGTCATATGGTCAGCAGCCTTTCTGTTTTTTGGTTATCTCTGCATAAAAGTGGCTTAATTACTTAGATGATTTTTTTTTTGCATGTAGCCTTTGACACTTTATTAAGATATTTACTATGTAGATATACTTAACATAGGGTGTGTTTTGCACGCCTGTAAACTTTAATCGGGTATATCCTAGGATGTTTAGTGTCTGCCACAAATGTTTTCAATGCGAGTTCATCTTGCAGTATTAGGAATGCACAGTACTGTGATATTGCCTTGAGCCTTTGCACTGGTAATGCTAAGAGTCCATTTCCCTTTTTGTAGCATTGTTTTTTACAGTTATCCATTCCCTTCAGATCCTGGTATCAACTGAGCAGTTGTTGGCTCTGCCTGCCTGTGCCAAAATGTGTTAATTTGGATTGTTGGGTTTATCTTTATAACATTGGCAAAATAGTGGTTTGGGCATAAAAATGGCGCAACTACCAGGTGACTTCAAGGTTTATTTTTCAGGCTAGCTGGGGTAAATGTTGTACCTGCAAGTGTTCATTCATTTGAGGTGTGTAAAAATGTGTGCATCTCGGTGGGCTCTCAGAAGTTTTATTCACAATTGTGGTGAAACATTGGGACTGAGCATCTGAAACAAATGTAATTACTACTTAGACTGCAGAAACAAATACAGGTTTAGGAGGTTCTTTTGTTGAGCATCTGGGAAATAACAAGGAGAGTGAAATCAATGATACAATTTGACTTAAGGCAGTTCAGCGTACATGGCATGTTAGCACTAAGACATACTCTTGCCAGAAGACACAGGTGAATGGATTCTTTTCAAATGAGCAGAAACTTCTTTTGAACGTAGAGGTTTTTTCTAACTTTAATACATGAAATTGTCATATCTCTTTCTTTTTTCTTTCCTTTTTTTTTTTTTCTTCCCCCCTTCAGTGTGTTGTAAATTCAATGGGTTTTGGAATGTCTCCTGGCTAACATGCTGGGTATAGCCACAAACGTTTAAAGAAATATTAAACATACGCATCAAATTGTCGCAGTTTTAAAGTGGGGGTGAGAGGGACCTTTTTTTCTTCTTTCTTTATTATAAGGACAAAGGGAATTTAAAAAATCCCTCAGCTTACTTATCTACAGGAGTTTATCATGCTCAAATTATTTGGCACAAGAGATTCCGAGTACAAGGGTAACTGTTATTTACAAAGGTAGCTATGGGTCACCCAACCTGCAAAGCTGATGAGCAGAAGGGGCACCACCCTTCCTATGAGCTTCAGCTGTAACAACTGGAAGCAGTAATGTCCTGAACTGTTGCCACCTAATAAACAGATCTGTCTACACTCTGAAGCAGCTCCCATATGACCTCTGTCTTATGTCTCTGTATTTTCTTTATGGATAGATGTTTTTACACATCACTCTGTTAGTTATATTATTGATTACAGCATAATGCCATTGTTGATAAGGATTTATTCTTCTAAATAAATGGAACTGAATAATCTCTCACATTTTACCTAATCTGTATCCTTACAAAGTAGACTTCTCCTTTCCTCCTTACCACATCTCCAGGCATTAAGCGTGGGGTTTTTTATCAGTTTTGAAGACTTAAAAGGGTGTTTGGACCAGATGACGTCCAGAGTTCCCTGACAACCTCAACTGTTCTGCAATTCTGTTATCAATATATGGTTATATAGCATTAAAATTTCTAACAGCTGATGTGAAGAATGTCTGTAATCTGGTTTGAAAGCTTCAACTGTAGCTCTTCTTGATAGGGCAACATGTAGGTAAAGATATGATTTAGCTTTAGAGATTTCCTTTGGAGACGTAATTCACAGCATTTCACTGATGAAGTCAGAATTTTGTAGCAGACAAATAGAGAAATAGCATGTTCATAAGAATATTGAAGAAGCCTCTAGGTGGCTGAATATTTTATGTGTTTAGAAAACAACTCTGGAGTAGTGACTGAAATGTGAGAAAAATAAAGTAGACCTGAAATGAGAGGTTGCAGATATATTATTTCAGCTTACAGGTTTATTGCAGAGGATCACTAATACTGGAGAGCTGCTTCGTTAGAGTTTTACCCTAATATTTCAATGCACGGCTCTAAGCTTATTTTAGGATTTAGGAGAAGTAATTATATACCAGTCAATTTCCGATCATAATTGCAGTATCAGAATTGTTCTCAAGTGTCCATTGAGTCTGTCCTTGTGAAACAAAGAGTGGTTTTATTATCTTTTTCTTTCCCTGTTTCTGAAACAGAGTATTCTTATTCCCATTTTACAAGCAGGAAATGAAGGCAAGGAATGATTTCATATCGGGAGTATTTGCAAATTTGGGTGTACATCTAGAACCTGATGACTCTTTTCCCCACATATTTTTTTCCACTGTATCTGGCTTTATATACAACTTCACTTTAAAAGCATTGACTTCAGCTGCAGCAGTAATGCTCAGTTCTCCTGCAAGTCAAATCCAAAGATCGCAACAGAGGACTAGAAAATGAGGGATGTTAAATAATGGCCAAATGTCAAATAGCACTGAAGGAACCTATTAGCTCTTAGCAATCCTGTGATGTCAGATGCATAATCACTCACTTTAGTTAGCTATGCATGCGACGGTGGTAGAAGGAGCCTCTGGAAGGGAAATAAGTTTTAAATAAGGGAAATAAGCTTTAAATAGTCATGAAAATGTCTGTAAATTTCTTAGAGGAAAGAAGTAGTCTTTCCATATTGCACATGAATGTCAGAGGAACTTTGTGATTATTTTTGTTTTACTTTTTTCCCCTCCTTTTAGATTTCCGTAAGGCATAGCTATTCCTAAAAGGAAGACACTGAAGCCTTACACCTGACAGTGTATATTTTTCTTCTTCTCTGCATAATTTGTGTAAAGTTATTGGGGGATTTGGGATGTTGTTTTTGGTTTTTTTTTTGTTCTCTTTGTCTACAGGTAGTGGTGAAATCTCAAATGTACTGAGACGAAATAAATGCTTTTTATTTTTATGGTCCTACTGCCTTATTTTTCCTGAAGTCTCTCTTATTAGTGCTCTTCAAAATAAACCTCCAGTCTGATGTCGAAATAATTGATGTGGTGAATTTTAATTTCAATGCTTGTTACAGGGAAAAAAATGCACTTCTTACAAAGGGTTCACTTTTCATTGCTTTTCTTCCTGATAAGCAGTGAAGTAAGTGTGGTATCAGGGTATTTACTACTGTTATGTCAAAGCATTATAATGACCAAAATAGAGCTGACACAGAATAGCTTTCTAGGAGGAGAGAATGGGGTACAGTCAGATATTCTGATTGGTATAAGAACACTTGATGTATTTTATTGGAAGATTAATTTATGTAAATATATCCTTTTTTGAGAGTCTACTGGAGATGGTACTGAAAGTATTATTTTTAATAATTCTATGATAATGATAATATCTCACAGAGATAAGTTGTTATCACTGTCCTTTGATTTTTATTCTCACAGCCCACATACTGGGTGGCAGAATTACCAGCCTGATGTGCCCCGGATTCCCACTGCCTGCATCTCTGTGGAAGATGCTGAAATGATGTCACGAATGTCTCTCCGGGGCATTAAGATCATTGTGCACCTGAAGATGGGGGCTAAGACCTATCCAGATGCTCCTTCCTTTAACACTGTGGCAGAGATAGTTGGAAGCAAGTATCCAGAGCAGGTGAGTGAGAATGTATCAAAAGAAATTTATTTTGCTCTTTAAAAATATAAGAAAAGAAACCCTCAAAGAAAAGCCTGTCCTAAGAAATCCTCCAAACTGGAAATTTCTATTCACCTACTCTTCTGCATCTCAGACATCTTCAGCTCTTCAGTCTCTTTCAGGTAGCAGGTTTGAAACCACCAGGCTCAGTTCTAACATACCAAGATATATCTTAGAAAACTGTAAGAATTACTGTGATCTAAGAACAGGAAATTCCACGAAGCTGTCCACAATTTAACCTCCTCCTTTTTGTTTCACTGGCTTAAAGTTCGTTTTAAATAGTACCATCTGCATAGGCTTACAAAAAAAGCATGTATGTAAACAGCAGTGAAATCCCAGCACTGTAACAAATACAGTTATTGCTTTAATTAACAAGTAGTAAGTTAAGGTTGCCGTAATGATTTGTGCTAGGGGTTGCCTATTGTTCTGTTAATAAACTTCAAGTGTTTTTTGACCAGGCAAATAAGCAAGGTTCTGCGGTCCAGAAACAAAATTATTTGTCTGAGTTTTTCCTCTAATGTAAAAGTGAATGCAGGATGTCAGTTTAACTTTTCTGAACATGGTTTTTCTTGTGTGAATCATTGCTGTGTTTAGCAGGAGTTGTACGTATGTTAGTTTGGAGGAATAAACCGTCTCTGATCTGCTCTAAAAAGTATTTGCAAATTCTGTTTCAACACTAGGTAAGCCTAAATTGTTGGTTTCCATTTTGAGACTTTTCTTCTTGCTTTCTCTTTTCTCACAACTTCTTAGCCAAAAATCATACAAACTAAATTCATGGTGCTGAAGGATTTGTGCCTGGTATGAGGTCTTCTATGTCAGCCTACAACATGGAATGATTTTTCTGGCAGTATGGTTTATTGTGAAACTGCTCATGCCACTTTAGTTACAGCAGCACTGGAAACTGTTACTGAGTACATCTACTGAGCCACAATTCTTTCTTAAACACTATGGTTTTCTAACTTTAATGGAAAATATGAGTGACTATCTCTGTCCTTTAAACCAGGCATAACTCTTAACTACCACCTCAGAAAAGTTGGTAAATCTTTTCTGTAGCTCTGGCTTTTGATGTCTGAAGATCCTCAGTGTTCACATGCATAAATGGTTTCAGAACCGTTATCACTGGCCAGGGGAAAAGTAAGTACCCTTATGGCTGATGGTTTATGTGCTATCAGCTATGAGTCTAGCATTATGAAACACGTATTTACCAAATTGAAGGCGATACCCAAACTTCTAAATTAAGGTAATTTAATTTTATGTCATCTGATTTTTATCCATGCTTCTAACCAGGTTATAGGCTACGTTTCCCAAATTATGTTTGGTGTATTTCAGAGTATGGTATTTCAATTCTGGTTATGAAGTATCCAAATGCAACCTTCAGAGATGTCTTAAAGTTCTTGTCTGCACTTGATTTTCTCTTTACTGGCCTGCTCTGTTTCTTTAAGTAATGAAATGGGTTGGGATCTCTTGCTTCTTTACTGAGAAACTCAGTTTTTTGAAACACTGGGTAAAGACTTATTTACAAGCCCCCTGCTGTTGTTAATGGGAGTGGTAGCGGACACACTTTGAAAATGTAACCAAGAAACAGAAAAATAAAACAAGTGAATGTTTAGGTTTTTTAGCACTCAGTTCCTCTCAGAGCCTCAATAGGTTCTTCATCATGCTCATTCCACTGGGTTACTCTGGTAAAACTGGGAGCCATCTAGCTATTTAGGCAATAAAATACATTGCAGACCCAAACTCTTACAGTGCCTTTTATGCCAAAGTGTTTCAAAATGCAGTACAAATCCAGGGGAATAGAAAGGTGCCATTTCCATGGGCCAAAATTCCAATTTTAGTTTTGAATTGGAAACAAAAGCAAATCTGGATCTCTGAACTCTGGGTGAGAAATCAGCAGTGGGTGGTATCGCTCTTAGAAAGGTCGAAAGCAAAACAGCTTGAAATTAGGCTGAAGCCTGGGAAATGTAACTACTCACAGGTATTGCAGCAAATTATACCTTAAAAAAATGGAACTTAATTGAAAATGAGGGTCACTGTAAGATTCTAAGGAAGTCTGGTGAGAAGTGATAGTTTTAGATGTAACTGCATGTTCCGCTTGTTTGTGTACATCTACATATTGACCAGAATTTAATATACTGCTTGGTTGATAAATAATTCATTAATTCCTCCTGTAAGATTTTAGCATATTTATTAAAAATTATCATGAAGAACTGGAATAATATTTGTTTGAAAATTTTATCTATTGTAATCAGTGTTGAATATTATTAAAATCCTTTAAAGAAGAAAACAATTTATTGGTTTTTCTTAACTGTTTGGGTTTGTTGGTTTTTTTTTTTTTTGCTTTATTTGACCACTCTTGTAGCATGTCTGGTTCAGTTCCTCCTTTTTAAGTCATTTCTCCAAGAGTTTTGTGTGGATTCTTGCACATAGCAATGGAAAGAAAAGAATCAAACCAAACCAACCTAAAGAAATGTTAAGGAAAACAGAAAAAAAAAGAAGTAGTTTGCATACTTCTGAGGTATTTTTCTAAATATTTGCTGTATTGTAGACTTAGTGCTCTTAAACTGTTGTAATACTTGCTTTGTTTTACACTTGCAGGAAAAGTTTGATATCAAAATTGATACTCAGAATTGTCAAACTTTCAAACATTTTTTTAGGCACCTATGCTTAACTTCAAGACATTTACATTTCTGAATAACTTCAAGCAGTAGAAGAAATGTCATTACTGCTTTGTGAAGCATCAAACCCTCAGGGATGTCAGGGACGCATCCATCTAGCAATGATGTGACATGGCTGCAGATGTTCTGTTGCTGTTTGAGGCAACGCTGTACTCCAGGCATGCAGGTGCTTTTGAAAAGTTAATCCACTGATACTTCAGGTTTCTGTTCTGCTTTATCCTTCTCTTCGGCCAGGTAGTATCAGTAAGCCTGTGCTTTAGCATCAATAGCTTCAATTATGAAAAATGCACTTTGAAACGTACTCTAAGTTGCAACATTGCACTCCCAAGTATTCAGATGGTGTAGAAAGCATCTGAACTAAAAAGGGAAATGGATTTTGTCATGCTGTCAGTAAAGTTCAGTCTCACCAATGTCTCTGTTATGTTTGTATTATTCCTTCTAAGTTAGGGAAGGGCTGCTCTCTCCAGCCAGAACCCTTGCTAATGTCGGAGTGGGCATGACTGCATGTTCTAAGCAGAGACATCCAGCATCCTGTCAGTCCAAAGGTCCTCACTTAGTGCCTGCTGAGGCCTGAATACCTGTAGGTATCCAGATGAGGAGAGCCTGTGCCTATAAGGTAATGAGTTCACGATAAAGCTTTTCTTCATATAAACACATACAAAGGAGTGGGACCAAACATGCTATGACTTGATAACCTGGAAGCCTTTCTGAGCCTGGTATCCCATTCTCATGGTGCTTATGACAACAGTGAGAGTGGAAAACCTGTGAGTTGTGGGACTTAACATATTTAAGCCTGTATGGTTGCTGACAGTTGAGCCGAAGGGTGATTCCAGCATTTCACTGGGCAGCCTGTTGTAATACCTGATCACAATCTCAGTGACGACATTTTTCCTAATACCCAGTGTAAACCTCCCCTGGGGCAGCTTGAGGCCATTACCTCTTGTCCTATCACTTGTTACTTGGGGAAAGAGACCAGCCATCTCCTCCTTCCACCCTCCTTTCATGTAGTTGTAGAGATAAAGTCCCCCGTGAGCCTTCTCTTCTCTAGGCTAAACAACCCCAGTTCATTCAAAAAGGGAACTGTTTCTCCTAAGGCTTGTGCTCCACACACTTCACCAGCTTTGTTGCCCTTCTCTGGGTAGGGGTCCACTGTGCTGGTGAGATGTTTTATTTAAACTATGTGAGTTGACACTGGCAGCTGACTGACTGAGAAATTTACAAGTTAACTAATGCGGTTTTCATTTGGAATTCAGGCAGAGCTGGCAGTAAGACATGTTTTTCTTACCATTTTAATACAGATGTAACATGGTTGGTCTTAAAGTGCAGAAGCAACCGTTCCCATCTCTGGAGAAATGCTGTAAATAGCAGCTGCTTGTTGTTAGTCCAGCTTCAATGCACCTAATGTGCCGAACACGGAACCACAAAATACCTGAATAACTGAAAAGGTATCAAAGTGGATAAAGATATAACTCTCCTGTATCCTGACTTTCAGAGTCTTTCTGTAAATTGTATTTCTTGGTGTGCACTGTTGTTTCACTTATCTTACAGCTACTAAATGATGGGAAAACTGTTTCCTAAGTACCTTAGGAAGACCACAAATTTAATGGCTGCTCATTATTCTGTGATCTAGCATAAATACTGTGGAATGGGAACAGAGGAGCTCCTAAGTGGGTTTTTTGAAATCCTGAAGAGCTGTTCCAGGGTTTCACTCTACACAGCTGATTTGCCTCCTGTTTTTATGGAGTGTCATATCTACAAAATGTACTATTTGAAAAGTGACTCTATTTTGAACACCACAGGCATAAGAGACCATTGAAGAATATACTGTAACTCTGAGCCAAGTTTGGACAGCACTTTGAAAGTAGCATTCCTAGGGATGACCTGAGAAACAGAGATGCTAAGGTAATAAACTGTGAAGTTCTTTACCAGTCCATGATTGATGTAACAGAACCTGTTCTACAAAGGAAATAGCAGCTTATTTACTTTTTCGTTCTTCTTCCTTTCCCTATTTCAAAAATCAGTCCTCTCTTGGAATTTGTGATACTGGGCAAGACTCCAGGGAACAAGAGAACATGAAAATTGTCCAAGCTTCTGAGCCTGTGAGGCATTCATGCACATAAGGGAAGAAATAATTTGTAGACCAAAAAAAAAAACCTCAATCCCAGGAAAAAAAGAAATAAAAAAAATAAAAAGGACTTCTCTGAAGATGTGTAATACTCAGTACAATGTTGTTTTATGGCCTGGCACCAGTTCTACATATGTTAACAAAATGTCTATCCATTAGCCCTTTGATGTGGCTTCCAGATATCCCCCCTCTGCTCAAACTAAATCATGCATACAATAGAGTTTTGAGTAGAAATGTTTTAAGAGCCTGGTGCCATCACGTTATGGCTCCATTATCACATTTTCTCCATGTGGATTGTTTTCCTATTCATTCCAAGATGTTGAATGGTTTGTAAGTGCATTCTGTGAGCCCCTCTCCTGTAAGCTGATCTTAGAGTTTAAGAGATGATTATGGAGATTGGGTTTTGAGCATGCAAGCCCATTAGTTCATGATAGTGAACTGATGGGAAAGAAGAAGAAGAAGAAAGAGAAATTATGAAGATGGGACATTGGCACTGTTAGGAAATCTATTTTCTTTCAAGTTTTTGTATCAGTATTTGCTGAAAGAAGTAGTACCCTCTCTGTGTTTGTTTTATTAGTAATGGGACTTTGTACTATTAATTGGGGTGTTTTTTTTTCTAGTGTGCCTTAAATATTGCCATCATTTGTTCTTAAACAAAGGTTGTGATGAAAACAGTCAAATTAATATGAAACTGATATAGAGGAAAATTTTTCTTTGTAACTTAACCATTTTAAAAACCTTTCTTTTAGCGCCAGAAGGCCTATCAAATTTTAAGGCTGAAGTACATGCTAAATTTTATAGTGTAAAGCTTGGCAAATATAAAACTTGAACTGCCAATTTAAAACCCAAGACAGGACTGAAAGCATTTAATTCTGCTAGGAAGAACTTGGCAATAGTTTGCCTTCTGAATCTGAATGACAGATGCACTCTGAATTAGGCATGGTTTTTTTTGGAAATCTCAGTAGCTGGGCATGCACAAATACATCTTAAAGGTCATTTGTACATAGGTGGTTGATGTCAGAAAGGGGCAGCAGTTAAAAAGCATTGTGCTACTTAGAAGATGTGTCTGAAATGTTGGTGGAACCAGTTAAAGTGTGTACGTGGAAAACAGATTCAAACCAAATTAGATCTAAAAAATTATTTTCCTGATACTTTTTTTCTGGAAGGTATCAGTCAGGTTCACCAGTGTAATGTGACCTTGCTAATGTTCAGACATTTCCAGAATGACTAGACCATATCTATAAAAAGGCATCTGAGAGTAGGGGAGAGGGCCAGGGTGATAGCAGGCTCTGCTGATCTTGGAGGCACCTGAAGTTGCTGTGTGTCTCAGCTTGCTGATGCCAGAGCAGAACCAAAGTGTGCTTCACTGGGTGAAGGCAAGCCAGCAGCTCTTGGAAAGGGTCCTCCTCTTGCCAGCTGAGGCACAGTAGCTGTCACTGCATATAAGCTATTGCAGTATGAAGGAAAAATGTATTAGCTTTGATTGCTATTGATGTCTGATCTTCAGAGGGAGCAGGACCGTCTTAGAGGGCTTACTCAACTCACTGCATGCAACTGTAACCAGTGATATCCTAGGTTGTTGCAGCACCAGGGTGACAGTCGCAAGGGACGAGGACATCTCGGTGGCCTTTCTCACTACAGCCAAGTGAAGTTTGAAGGAATTCAGTGCTGCTGTCACCCTGCTAGACATGTTCTATTTGGATCCTCTTGATTCAAGCTCAGTGTATTTTCTGCCTTCCACCTAAGCTTGGACACAGGTATCACCATATGCATGACAGCTGCATGCCAATACCAGCCCCTTTTGTTTTCTGAATCCAGAATGGGATCTTCCCAGAGCCACTTGCTAGACCTTTGCTCTGTGCATTACTCTTGAGAGAATTTGCTTGAGTTTTAAATCCTCTACTTCATAAACTGCAGCCAACTGAATTATGAGACTAGAAATTAAAAAGTAACATCTAGGATGCTTGTTCTGTGGGGCAGCAAATTTATCTGGGCACACAGTTTTGTAGTGCTTTTGATGATGTGAGATACACTATAATACTTTTTCTTCCCACCCATTCTTTTGGCTCTACTTCCGCACAGCACTTTAAAGAATTACCATGGGATTTTATTTCGGTAATAATTTACAAACACACATAGGGTTTACAGAACGGTTGTGAAAGCTTTTTTTTCTCCAGATTGAAAAAGTTATCATCTAGAATTGCACTGCACCCTTCTTACATTCTGATACGCAAGAGTATCTAAAGGCTAGTTGTAAGCTTGGCAGATGTGATACTTGCCTGAGGCATGAAGAAACCACAATATTGAGGAGGAGGAAAGAAACGATATCGTACTTCTCATTATGAATAAGTAGATGCCAGAAATGCTAGTGCCAAGCATCAAGGATTAGCTTAAAAACAACTGTTCACTACAAAAGTAGTCAAATAACACAGAGGTATGTTTCTATTTGTGGGTGCATACTTCATGCTTGATCTTGTACAACAGAAGAAGGATGACTGAGATAGTTCTTGTCCTAGTGGTGAATATAGTGCTAAAAAAATTAAACGCTTTCCATGCGAGTCTAATGGAAAACTGCATGTCTTAGAGTGGGTGGGTTGGATGTAGATGGCTGTTTGACACAGATTCCGAGGTTCCTACACAAAGGACTAACACGAAGGAAGATCTGATAGCGAGATTTTAAGTGGTGGATGGAACTAACTTTGGTAATGGAGCAGAAAAGCTAAAAGCAGTGAAATGGTCAGGTTGGGGCTGAGGTGAAAGTGGGAAAGAACTTGGTCTGCCCAATCACACTGAGATCCTGACAATAGAAGTGTTATTCTAAGAAATGTGTGGTTGCAGCAACTGAGATAGTTGCTCAAGGATGTAGCACAGCATCTAGCAGAGTTCATATTTTTGGTGGGCAGAGACACATTATTCCTGAGAAACACTGAACCAGCTGTAAAACTGTGGGTCAACATGTTAGGGTTTCACACACTGTATTGCTGCTTTGTGAGAACAAGGAGTGGGGAGAGATGGTGAAAACGATAAGCTGACCACAGCTGGCATAGTCTTTAAGAACTAGTCTCAAGAGCTTGTTTTTTTCTCATAATTCGAAATGTTGATATAATTCGTTGTTTGGGGTTTTTTTAATACAATTGTATGTAGTTTTTTGTAGAGTTTCATCAGCATAAGAGTCCCCTAGGCTTCTGAGACCTTAAAAGCCTTGCACATTGCCACTATAGCTTTATTGTAAAAGTAGTCACAATAATACAAAAGTATTTATTATGGTTTGGCAGAGAAAAATGCACTGTAGTGCACATTTTACAAGTACAATTTTCCAAAATGATTGTTAATAAAATGTTAAAGATCTTGTGAGGCTTGCAGACATAAAACTTGATTAAATCAAAGAATGAGATTTGTTCATAGAGTTTCTCCAGTATTTATCAGTACTTATATGAACAATATATTATGATGCAATATGTAAGTTATCTAGAATTTCATAGTGCACAAATGCAATTCTGATTCATTGTAACAGGTAAATGTAAATTTTGGACAAATTCCTGATTTACGTGTTGGCTCTTTTCAATAGCACTTGTCAGAAAAGTAAACTGGTTTATGTGCTTAGGACTGAGATCCCATTTCTTCTTTATTGAAGTTGCGAAGTAAAAAAAGGACATATTTCAGGGTGTTTAACAGAAAATGTATTTTGTTCTACAGGTTCCTTAGGTTTGCTGTTTTATACATGCTAAAATGTATGCACAGCCTGCATTTGCTTTTCACACTAGTTATTATGCTGTCATTTATTCCATAGACAATTTTATAAATTTGAACAAAAATCAACTAAAATGCATCTTGTGGTATTACATTGTCTGTTGACATCTGATTTTTATCACCGTGCTTGAGTTTACAGCTATCATTGTGAAATGTTAGTCTCAAGAACAATGTACAATGGTATAAATTCTTCAGAATAAAAATACATCCCATTTCATCTAATCATGCGTACATTATCATATACAGGGTGAATGGAATAATAGCATGATGTAAGATGAAATAGTCTGTAAATAATACTGCTTTAGAAATTCTACCAAATCAGCGTGTTTTTTTCCTAGATTGCATATAAGCAAATATGAGTAGGATTTTCGTTGTATTTTAAATATTTTACCTCTTCAGAGAAGGATATTAATGCTGTCTCAGTACTTCTGTATCACTTAAAATTCTGGGCTTTACTTTTTAATTGTATGCCTAGTCTAATTATCATCGTGTTTAGTTTCTGCATTCATTGATGTCAACTGGACCAAGATTTTTCTCATCCTGTCTATGTCCAAAGTTTAATGTGTTGCTTGTGGGAGAAGGTATTTCTTCAAATAATGTTACTCCACTGTAATGGAATTTGTTGGTGTAAGCTATATACATGTATATGTGTATATGATAGTTTTAGGACACTACCTTCAATGACGTACTGCTCTGCAGAGTAGAGCATAATCTACCATTCCAAATGGGGAATGCCTGTCATCCAGCTTAGAATCATAGAATCATAGAATAGTTAGGGTTGGAAAGAACCTTAAGATGATCTACTTCCAACCCCCCTGCCATGGGCAGGGACACCTCCCACTAAACCATGCCACCCAAGGCTATGTCCAACCTGGTCTTGAACACAGCCAGGGATGGAGCATTCACAACTTCCCTGGGCAACCCATTCCAGTGCCTCACCACCCTTACAGTAA
>JAOEHY010024334.1:0-13002 GCA_025447955.1 Psilopsiagon aurifrons
CTCCTTCCCATCCCTCCAGGAGCAGAGGGAAGAAAAAGGGGGAAGTGAGTGAACAAACTGCGTGGCTGATTTGTGGCCTAAACCACGACACACAGCAAGACTCAAGGCTGTCATATCTGAATAACAATATCTCCCTTGGCCTTGTTTCATATGCCCAGGTATATCAGACAGTGACAAAGAGGCAAGAGAGAGAATGAGTGGATCAGCCATACTTCCAAGAAACCAGGAAAGAAAGAAAATAAAAATTGTATATTAAAAAAAAAAAAAAGATTTATTATGCAAACATACACAAATGACAAAATGCAAAGACACAAACATTATTCAGTACAGGCACCATTAAAGTCAGCAAAATATACTCTATGTAAACAACAGCTATGTGTTTTTACACAAACATTAATCATTGCAACTAGCTTTCCAGAAAAAAGGGTGAGATCAAAGGCATGGCAGCATACTCTGTGTGCAAACACATACTAGAATGTGGGTACATGCAGAGAAACCTACTTACAGTTGCATTTGAAACACAAACAGCACTCTCAACTACCTGCAAGAACAGAGGTTGCATGCGCAGTGAGCCAAATATTGGAACTGGTGTTACTAGTAGGATCTTATATTCCTTCTGGTCTGATTAATGTACTTTTGGCAGACTTACCATAGATTTTAAAATGTGAATATGTTTTTAAAAGAGAGTGTTTCTACTAACAAGTGCAAAGAAGTAATGTTAAGAAATGTTCTTTGAGGATTCTGGCTTTGCATTCATGACGCAAGCCTTGTTGACAAAACCTGCTGTATTTAGAAGATGCACAGAATTTATCCCTCCCCTTTATGAAATTTAACAAGCAGCAATACAGTTGTCAGACACTGCTTAGGACTATAAAGGACTGAAACCTATTAAACATTTTTCTGCAGAAAAGTGATCAAGTTGGATGATACCTCTATGTCCTGACATTTGTAAACACCATCTCCTATATTTCCCTGTTCCACTTTACCCTTATAAAAACCTCTAACATTTTTAGGATGACATACAAAACTACAAGAGAAATATCTTTTTCTAAACCAATAATGAGTGGTAAGAACTTTTCAGGTTTTTCTTTAAATATGAGGGATACACATTTCTTAAACTCTCTGCTAGGAGGATCTTTTTTTCCTCATCGGGATGATAGCTTCAAACTATACAATTTCCCTGGAACTACCGAAGTATGTGTAGCATGTGGGCAGATCTGCCCTTTCTAGTAATTGCTCTCCAGTTATTAAGGCAGCTGTTTGTGTTTATGAATAAAGGGGTTATAAAATTCAATCTAAGCACAATGATTTTGAAAAATAACTTCTAACTTGGTTAGCTTTTCTATGAGCAACTCATGATGCAAACCCAGTGCTCCATTTCTAAATGGCAATACAATTTCAATTTGAAAGTTTCAGCTCTTCAGCATACTTGCAATTTCAAAGCTGTTTCTACCTTTTCTTTCCAAGTTATATAAGCATTCACTGCCGTTTCCAGTAAAACAGCAGCTTTAGAAGGGACCAGCTTTGAATACAAGCATTTAAATTTCTTTTAATGTAAATATAAACCTGTAAATTTAAGCTGAAGTGCAGAATTACGATTTTGCACTAAAGGGCAACATATTTTTTTCCACTAATTGTTCTCAGATGCCTCAGGATTTTGCAGTTCATTAAAAAATACACATTAGCAAACCCATTGAGGCTAAAATAGAAAAAGCCTAAAATTTTACCCTGATAGACTTCACTTATTTTCTTATCACAATCAGTACAAAAATTGCAGAACACAAGGTAACAGTAATTTCTACTCAAGCAGTTGTAACCTCATATTCTATATTAATGTTCATGGCTTTTTTTATGAAACCTCTGCTAATTGTTTGGAACAGGTTATTCTCCGAAGCTAGCCACAACAGCATAAAAAAATCACTGTCCATCAAGACCTGGTCCTTTACCATGGTGTTCCCAGTTTCCTGCTTCTGGTAAAAGGAATGACATGTACAGACCTGTAATTGCATGGAATTCAGATTTAACCAATATCTGCAGTCCCATTTGTTTTGAGTTGCAATGGTAAAATTACAGTCTTCAGTAGAAATAGCTTGTAGCATTTAACTTCTTTGCTCTTTGCCCCTACAGCCACATGAAGTCTCTACAATTTTCAGTTTGAGAGAAGCAAAAAATTTAATTTAGAATATATGTTGGAAATGCATTGTGTTTTTTGTTATATTACAATAAAAAAATAATCCACTTATTTTTGAAAGATAATTTTCAATGGTTATTTTCAGGGTACCATAATTTAAAGATATTGAAGTGTTAGTGTGAGCCTGACATGTCTTGGGTTGAAAGTGCTGTAAATGAAAAGATATTGAAAAAAAATAATGAAGAACATTCCGTTTGTCTTGTTAGTGTGCACTTGCCACACAAAGTATTTCTTACCATATGTACGTTGAATCAGAGATGCTTAAAAGGAAAGAAATTATTACCTCTGTAAATATGAGTGTGTATGCAACACTATTTGTATTCACATAAGACGGCAGATTCCATGCATCCAAAAAAACTACAAGAATTTTTCCTCGAAATGCCTAATTAGACAAGCAAGCATACTACTTAAGGTATTTTAGGTGGTAAACCAATAAACTAGTACACTAATAGTAATTAAAATAATTTACCTTAAGGTAAAAGTAACAGGAATAGTTAGCAAGTGTCATTATGTAGCTGCTGCTATACTCTGGAATCACAAATCTTATTAATCCTCTATACAAAAATAGCCTATATGGAAAAGAAATCTAGTAACACTGACTAGTAAGACACAACAATGCAATTAATTGCGAGTATATATGGATATCTGCAGATCGGATGGGGGGGGGAATCAGACTAATACAGGACTAAATTTAGCCTTCATCTGATAGACAAACAAACCTTTTTTCCTATATCAGTGGCCAACCTAGGCAGCTACAAACACTCTGCTGCCAGCTGCAGCGTACTGTGCATAACAACAAAGCTTTGCCTGCAAATTATTTTTTTCTCCTTCTAAACCAAAAGCATTATGTCAAATAAGCTGTTCCATTTCATTTACTACAGTAAGTCTCTCCAGTGCCAGTTTCTACCATGTGTGTTACTACAAAGCAGACATAAATGCAGATTAACTCAGATTAACTCAAACTAGTTCAAAGAATCTCGCCTCTTCTAAAGACACAAGCAGTTTTGTTTATTGTTATCCTCTTATCTTTGGAGTCTTTTCAACCATGTTGCCAAGATACATTCTTATGTTATTTCAGCCACTAATAATTTCTCATTTACCCATCTGACAAGTAATAAATTCACTTGTAAGCTTTAGGACAGTAAATCAGAGAAGATAAACTCATGAATATCTAATCCACTTTAAACTTTAGTTCATCTTGGTGAGACAGCTGGTGTGCTGTGACCACCACTTGTTCTGCTAATCACAACTATTTCCCTCTTTCCCAGAGTGCCCGTGCTGCTTCACGTGTCAGTTCCAGTGTCCAGCTGTTCTCTCATGTTACATTTAGACTGCAGAATTCTGAGGCTAGAATTGTCTTTTCATTACCCATATGTAACTATAAGCAACCAACCTCTGAGATGCTCTAAAACAAACATGTTCAAATAATTTACTAAAATATACACAGTACAAAAAGTATGATTTTCTATCTCATTTTTGTTTCCAGTATCGTTATCCATTCTACAGAGGTTATACAAACAATAGATTTCTCAGTTCAGTGGCTAAAAAATTATTTCATCTTGGGTCAAGATGAATTAGCCCTTCTCATCCTCTCATTTTTCAAAGGAATTACAGATGTCAATTCTGAAACAAAAGTGGACTCCTGAGAGTTCAGAGGTTGAATTTTGACTTTCCCAAAACAGTCTGAAAAAGCAAGATTTCACTGGCTTGCATTTTTAGGACACCATCCTACTCCTGAATTAACAATCTGCTGGGTGCAAAGAGGAAATAGAGGAAAACACGGCAACCCCTATATTTAGTTTTCCTACATAAACAGCTTTCGTTATTTTTCCTACTAGGACTGCTACTGTTTGCTGCAAAAACTGTGGATATTCTCCAAGGATGAAAAAACAGGTTATAATATTACTCTATTTTTCTCTCGGATTCTATGTGTTAGTAATAGGGGAAGAGCTTCTCCTTTGTCTTGTTAGGATTTTCAGATGCATTTTCCTTTGTTACCTTGACAGAATTAACACTGGAAGATAAGAACTGTAGGTTTCTTAGGTAGTGGCTACTAAGATCACTACCAACAGTAGCACTACCACAAAGGGGTCGGAAGCACTTGAGAGGAGCCAGAGCATCTGCAAGAAGGGCAGAGACCCAAGGCTAGTCATGCAGCAGAAGCAGCACAGGACCAGAGTAGCTTTATGCCCCAGGTGGCATCCTGTCCATCTGTTTTTCCAGGCTAATCATCTTCTCAAGCCACAGGCCACTACCATCAGTCCTAAAGATTAAGTACTTGCAAGCAAAGCAGCCATTTAGATCCACCCATCACAAAAAAAATGTTTCTAGCTGGAAACACAAGAATCTGTTTGAAGCTTTACTTGTAAGAACAGGCAAACAAAAACCCTCAGGGAAGTAAAAAATGAAAAAGCTACGCTAAAAAAAGCAATTTAGCTGCAAACTCAAGCACTTGTAAACTAAGTAAAGCTCAATTTACAGTTGCAAAAGCAAAAGCAAAAGCAGTTGAGCTTATGTATACAAACACTTTACAATATAAGCTTAACTCTTGCTTGTCTAGAGAACTTCATGAGATCAGTGAATTTCAGTGCACAGGATGGTCTTGCAATATTATGAATTACAATTTCAAACATGCAATTTTGCTATTGCAATGATGCTTTTAATGTAAAATTATTATATTTAATTGCTGTTTTATTTCTATTCAGTTCTAATGTTTTGCATTAGGGAAACATTTCTATGGATGCAGCAATGTTTGATAACTCCAGATGTAGTTCCGAATCATTAGCAGAAAACCAGACACCAATTCCAGCTTAAAATTACTGTGAATAAAAGCAAGAGCTGCATCCTATGTGCTCCTATAAACCTCTGAGGAAAACATACCCCTAAAAAGACTTGCCTTTGCATCTTCAGTTCGAAAAAGAAATGCTTAGTGTTTTCATTCTACCCACGGAGAACATCTTCCACAAATTAACATGACTTTCACAGAACAAATTTCCTACAACCTGTATAGAGGTAAATGGGTTGAATCGTCGATTTCAAAAGACAACATGCATAACTAATATGGGAATGTAAAGACAACCAAACAGTGGCTTTGTGCTCTTCAAATCCAACACTCAACTTGCAAACTGACAGTACCTAGTTTCTGGATGCTGACTCCCAGTTCAGTGAAGTAGTTCCGTACCAGTAAAACTGAGCAGAATGCAACTTTAAAAATTTATACTTGCACAGCTTAGTACAATAAATGTTAACAAAGTTGCTTTGGCAAGTATTGATGCTCTCAAGGTACTTCTGTAAAGACAATACAGATTGTAGAGATTTCCATCCTACTGACAAACTGAGACAGCTACAGTGATTTTATTATTTAAACTAAATCAAAAATCTCTGTGCTAATGGGATACATTTGGGAACTTAGGGTCAAACCCTACAATGGTTAACACAGTGAAAAGATATGAAACATCACAAAGCACTTGAGGGGAGTTGCTCACAACATTAATTTTTAGTCTGGCAGAATAATACTCATTATAAGATCCCACAGATGAAAACTAATGTACTGCGAATTTTATACCACTTCATTATAATTCAAATTACTTTTCTTCCTTCTTACATTTTCATTGTTTGATATATCTAAACCACCTCTGCTCCTTTTATAAAGTACAGGAATAGTGACAATGTTCATCAAATAGTGTATTAAATAAGTAATCACAGAATCATAGAATCATAGAATAGTTAGGGTTGGAAAGGACCTTAAGATGATATAGTTCCAACCCCCATGCCATGGGCAGGGGCACCTCCCACTAAACCACATCACCCAAGGCTCTGTCCAACCTGGCCTTGAACACTGCCAGCGATGGAGCATTCACAACTTCCCTGGGCAACCCATTCAAGAAGTACATATTCTGAATATCATTGAACTATGCTATGCTACAAAATTATCATTTCACATCAAAATATGACTTATATAGCAAGGCAAAGAAAAACTAAAGAGGAAAGTGTTCTTTCAAGGGGAATAAAAATCAAACCTTTTGTAGTATTTTTGTACTATTTTAAAAAAATTCTTTTATGAAAAGCATTTCAAAGTCACTCTCCAATTTTAACATTTATTTTCAAATCCTCAAGTCTTAGCTACAAAATAAGCACATTTGGTACATTAAGTCACACCCCAGCTTTTTGTAAGCCCTGGTAAAGCTTAGCCAACTAAATTTTATAAATTCACAGAGTATAACACTGGACAAAGCACATTTGGATACCTGATAGTAACTCAGCACCTTCCTTACTCTCATGGTAAAAATTCAGATTTACTGCTGTTCAGAAACCAAACAGACATTTTAAGCACTGTATTATTTTCTTTCTTGAGCCCTTAGTCCTCAGTGTAGTCTGCAGTCTATCACAAAAATATTAACCTAATTACTATAACCATAAAATTAGGTTGCCAAACTATTTTCCTACACTAATTTGCACAATCTCAGCAGCACATTCCTAGTCTCTTGACATTTCATATGAGGAATGTAAAAGGTACTGAGGTTCTTCTAATGTTTCTGAAAATCAAAGTGTTTCATTATAGGCAAAACAATTGCTGTATCACATCACAGAATGGCTGTTTTCTTCAATCTCTAAACTTGAAATATTCTATACTCTATTGCTCCCCACTTTACCGTGCTTACTGGAAGCCCTAGGATTTTCTGCACAGAAGTAATATATTTCATACCTCTTCAACTGTATACAGTAAGTTTTTCCCTTGCTTTTCAGGAAGTGATTTTGAGCCATAAATATAAAATATATTTACAAAAGAAACACAATATAATTTATCCCACAACTATGCATTTGCTTCTACACAGTTGTGCTTTGGGTGGGCTTTTTTTTTTTTTTTTTGAGGGGGAGAAGGTGTTGGGGTTTGGGGTTTTTTTGTTTTGTTTTGGGTTTTTTGTGTTGTTTTGTTTAAGTTGCTGTAGGGAGTTTTGTAGGGGGTTTTGTTTGGTTTTGTTTATTGGGGCTTTGGTTGGTTGGTTGTTTTTTAAGTAAGTCAAACTCTTTTAATTGAGTGCTGACAACTCGGACTCAATTTTCTTCCATCCTTACAGTCTGTGTGTTCTTATCTATCAAGCCTACCTGTGAAAATTTGTCTGGGCAAGAGACAGCCTGACTCTTTGTCAGTAGTACAAGATGCAGCACCTCAAAATAATCCTTACTCTTTTCTCAAAGAGTCCTCAGATGACAAGAGATTTGCAGTTCAACACTCCCTTCACACACTTGAGTTTGCCTCCAAACTCCAGCCTCCCCAACCAATACCCTCTACCCAGCAATGCATATCGGCATCATTTCCTTCTCAAGGATCAGTGCTTTTTGCTGTGACAGGCAGTGCTGCTTCAAGTAGGCTGTCTCACGGAATGAATGCAATGTCCATTTACAAAAAGAAAAACCCATGTCTGCTGTACCTGCTAACAGCTCAAGAGAGACTGGGGAGGTGAAAGCTGTGGGGGTAAGTAGCTCAAGAGCTCAAGTGAGTGAGTGAGTGCAGGTGTGAAATGCTCTCTGCAAAGAGCTCATGTCCACAGCTTAATCAGAGACACAGCTGGGAGGAGTCCACACTACTTTAGTTCACAAATCCTTTACTGAAATTCAGAAAGGGAAGATAAAGCCATCAATATATCAGAGTCCCATCACAACTATCTAGACAAAAGTATATTGGTGATTTTGGAGCACACCTGACTGACTTGGGAATGTCAGTATTATTAGGCTTTGTTCTAAATGTTCTTTAGAGGCAGCTGATGCCTCTGTCCTGGCTCACATCTTTGTGGGAGCAGGGTTGTTTACCTTGCATCACTGGCTCAAAAAAAGTGGCAGGACATGCAATGCAGACAAAGGCACACTGCCAAGTATCTACTGGGAATGAAGCAGCAAAGGCAACTAATGATTAGGTGGCTGGTGCAAGAATCATCTAGGAGAAGGAGGTAGAGACCAAGGCAGAGAAAATACAGAGAGAAGAGTGCAGAAGCATTAAGCACTGGCAATACCAGCCAAAACTCTCAGAAGCTGCCTGCCCTGCCTCTCACACGGACTGCATATACCTTGACCACACAGATGTATCTCTACACGCTTTTCCCACAGCTAATTAGAAATGCACAAGCCCTTTAAAAAGGGCAAGGTCTTGCAAGGGCATGGTTCTCTGGCTGTGTAGGACAGAAATGACAAGTGGAGAAAAATTTTAAGATTTAAAGCCTTGGTGCCAGAATGCCAAGGGGAAGAAGTGATACCAGCCTGAGAGCATGCATGCCAGGAGGGCTGACTGCTGTAACACTAATGTTGGTCCAGTTTACAGTCTGAAACAAGCAGCTAATTGGCAGTCTTGAAAGTATAATCATCTACTTTAAACTCCTTTTCTTAGAACTTCATTTTCCTGCAAACTCTCTAAAATTGCTTTGTTCTTATGGAAATGTCTGCTAGTGTCACACAACCCTTTAAAATATGCTGACCATGTCAGGAATTTCATTTGCACATTAATAGATCTCTCTCTCAAGGGATTAATTGCCTTCCCAATAGAAGCACACAATCCCACTTACGAAGGTTTAGTCTGTCTCTGGGAGGGGGTGGGGATGGGCAGTTTGCGGACTGCAATTTTATTGTTTAAGAATTTGGGCTTTCTTCTGCACTTACCTTCTTATGTTCTTAAACACTTATCAGCCATCATGGGCAGTATGAAATAGAGACAGACCTTTTAAACACAGTTTATCCAGTTCAGCACTGGGTTATATTCTGCAATTATCCAATCTATGATTTTTAAAAAAGGTGGCAGATTAAATCATTCAATGACAGAATTCTACAGAGTGGATAAATTGTACATTAAAAAGTAATTGATATACATTATTATAAGTGTAAAAGCTAGAAATCTGAGTACAGTGATAATCTAGAACTCCGTCCTTTGCAAAGTATATGTCTAGTGAGACATTAGGATGCCAGGTTATTCTGTCACACGGGCTATTCTCAACTAATACATGCTTAATGAAACCACATGTTCGCAGTCTCTTCTGCAGTTTGGAGGACATTTTAAAGCACCCTCATGATATACTGTGGCTGAAGTTACTTAAATATGCAATAAAATTCATTTATACCAGAATCCTGTCAACCATGGAATTTACAGCTTAAACTAAGAAAATATCCAGTGTACACCTATTTCACATGGCAAGAGCTCATCAGTGTGAATATGACAAAGGCTACAGTGAATTTCTACGTTATCACAATGACCTGTGGTACAAGAACCCACTTGGTAGATTTCAGATCCAAAAAAAAACCTTCTCCTAGCGATAACCAATTTATGTATCCCCTAAAGCTGATAAAGTGAGGGGAATAGACTAGAGCCCTACTTCAGATTAGACACTAAAAACCTTTTCTATTCAAATTACTGTAATAACCTTGCACTTTTAACAAAGTTCTTGGGAATATGTTTATTTGCTTTGGCTTACAAGGTTTTTTTTCCAAAGTATTTTCTCCACTCCTTTGGTCCATTCTTTCTGTAAAGAAACACTTTTCCAAATGCACAGGAAGCATTTCTAGAGCACTGTGCCTGGCACAGCTGGGAATACACTGTCTTTAATGACATTCATCTCTGTGTTTTCTGGGCCCAAGGATATGCACATAATAAGAGCAGAAAGTATTTTTAAAAACAGACCACACACTGTAATTACCATAGCCTCTTCTTGCACTTCTGCTGTTCCAAAGCCTCTGTCTCTGTCAGCTGAACCGTTTCAGAGGAAGCATGTAGTTTCAATAAAATTCTCTCTATGCTGCTCTGAATTTATCATTGAACAACTTTGATAGACTTCATAACAAAAACCTACGATTTTAATCAGCTAATAGCGAAAGCTTTGTTTCAGTGCACTTTGCATTTATCTCAGATAGAACAGGGTAAAAATATTTAAAGAGGTAAGGAAAAATGAGCACACTAAGAGGTCATCATTCAAGATTCTTAACTCCAGAATGTCCCATGCAAAACCCTTCATCACTTAACCATTTAGCCCAAGAGTGTCCTATATGGATGAAGGGCCAAAGACACCCTTCTGACATTTCAGGAAAACAATGCTTATTTTTCTCACATGGGAAAAACAGTTCAAGTCAGGTACCTGAATATAATGCCTCTTAGTGAGAAAAAGAGGTTCAAAATACAGTCTTTGAACACAGAAAGCATCAACCATCGGAAATCATTATCCTTGTAACCATTCCTTGACACTTATTTCAAGCACCAGACACAATCTACTGTTTTCTTTCAGAACATGCTGTACCCTCCTCCTCTAATATGCTAACACCACATCCTCCTCAAAACCATGGGGAAGTAAAGCTCTCTACCCACAGTTTAACCCTGGAGTTCAGGGCCACATGCTTCAGCATTGTGCCTCCAACTACTTCTTATCATTAGCTCTAAATCACCTTGGTAAGACATTGCAACAGATAGGCATACAAACTGAACCATGCTCAGGGTAAGAACAGCAAATTGAAATAGATGAGATGTTGCTAACACCATTTGACAGTATTTAAACATTTGAGCTTGAAAACTGGACATTTTCAGGGTATTTGCACCACCCCAGGGCTGACTCTTGCACACTCTCTGGGATCTGTGAGTCCCTTGGAAGGATACAAGGCTCATTTTTTCACCAAACATTTGCAAAGTTCTGATCCAAGATTCCAAAAAGATTTTTCCTCTCTCCCTAATTCAGAGGAACAGAGTGTTTGATACATTATTTTTCCTGTCCATTGTGCACTGTATCAGATAAAATTAGCATTTCTTCCATGCTGTGAAGGATGTCTCAGGGTTATTATATAAAATTAACCTAGAAGTTCTTTTATAGTTTTAAAGTAACTTTTAAATTCTGACTGAAATAAAAGAAACAGCAGAATTCATGTGCTCAAACGGTGTGAAATTTCACACAACATTAATTTTATGACCTCTAGACTTTTCATAGATTTATTATCTGATTTCTCTTTATAACTAATTCAGAAGCTTTTCAATCTGGTTCTGGTTGAAATTTTTTAAAATATTCAAAATTTAAAAAGCTATGCAAGCAAACTTTGTACAAAGGAATACATTGAGGACAACTTGCATTAACTGGCTGGGTAAGGTACTTCTACAGCATATGGAGAGCACATTTTTGCTAACACATCTACAGTGCTAATGAAAGTTTATGTTCTGTAATCAAATCTGATTATCAGGACAGATGCATCTGTGCCTTATTTCTAAATTGGTCCAATTGCATCTGATTTCACTGATGGCAAAACCCTGGATGCTGTCCAGTCAGCCTGGTTGAGAGGGAACTGTGTGCTCACACCTGATTACAGAGATTAAAATGAAGCTAATTAATAAAGAAAATATTTTGCAAAAAGAGCATAACCTATCATGAGGCACTACGTTATGTGCAAGACAAGGTAACTGCTCTAAACAGGACAGGGTTTTGCTGGTTTAGACCTTGAAATTAATTTTAATATATAGATGAATCTCAAAAATCTTACCTTAAACAAAAATGCTCTCAGGAAATAAGACATAAATATGTTGAAAATTAGGTAACGATAAGCCGTTATGAAAGACCACTTATTTACAGAAAATGTGATCCATACTAGAAATCTTGTGTTGAGATATTTCTCTTAGTAGGAATGTATATAAATCACATCAAGAGACCACAAGACAAATTCATGCAACCCTTTTTTTGCTTTACCGGAACTGTAATTTTAGTGAAGATTCAGAAAGGCTTGAAACTACTGATCAAAAAAAGCATTGTAAAACCTATTAAAAAGGATTAAGGGAAACATTGCACATTGCTAAAAATATCAAGCATAATTTAAAAAATCTTCAAATGTTATCATTCCATTACACTGATAACATTTTAGCAAAAAAATAAGGTAATAAAATGAGAACACTGTCTTTCAATTTGAATGTATATTTTACATGGACTTCATAGTGTATTTCATCCATTCTTCTGTCTTGCAAGCCTCCACACAAGTTAGTGTTTTAGCACAAGCAGATTTCAAAGTGTTCTGCAATCACACATCACAAATTTGTCTCATGTTAAAGATACAGGACTACCTACCAACACAGGCACAGGGACGGGGCTCTGTGTGGCATTATATTGTCACTTCAGGCAGAGCAGATTTCACACAGGGGCCACTGAGCAGTTACCAAAAGCTTACAGGCCTGGGGAAAGAGAGGAAGTCAGAGATGGATCTTTCTAGCAAGATCCAGTTTCTAAACTGGGGTTTTTTTTACTACTTTTCGCATCTCATATTTACATAGCAAATATACCACACAATAAATAAAAAATAAAGAAAATTTTTTAATAAGTTTATTTTGTTGAAAACGATTCAAGATATAGAAGGAAAGATCTTGTCTCTTATTATTTTATACAGCTGTTCTTAATAGGATCATAGAAGAATTATAGTTGGAAAAGACCTTAAGATCATCTAGTTCCAGACCCCCTGCTGTGGGCAGGGATATCATTCATGATAGTGCCTGCATGTTTTCCACATATTCTCACCTATACTAAGCTAAAGCACCTTTGAATAGGAATAGCTCCATGCTCACAGGCCCCTACTCTCATGGGGGACTTCAACTACCCTGATATCTGTTGGAGGGATGGTAGGGCTTGGCACAAGCAATCCAGGAGGTTCCTCGATTGTGTGGAAGACAGCTTCCTCCTGCAAGTAATAGAGGAGATAACAAGGAGAGGTGCCATGCTTGACCTCGTGTTCACCAAGAGGGAAGGGCTGGTTGGAAATGTGATGCTCCAGGGCAGCCTTGGTTGCAGTGATCATGAGATGGTCGAATTTGAGAT
>JAOEHY010024337.1:6991-17406 GCA_025447955.1 Psilopsiagon aurifrons
AGCTGTGCCCCGCAGGCACCTGCCGGCGCGCGGCTCCTCCTGGGCACGCTGCCTGGCCGCGCCGCGCCGCCCGGAGGTGTCCTTGCTGTGCGCCATCACCGCTGCGGTGTTTTGTGCGGGGCCGTCTGGAAGCACTTGCAGGAATTACAGATCGGTTTGCGTTGGAAGGGACCTTAAAGGTCTTTTAGTACTGCCCCCCGTTCCAGCCGTGAGCAGGGACGCCTTCCACTAGACCAAAGCCCTTTCCAAGCCATCTTAGAACACTTCTAATAGAGTCCAGGTGTAGAGCTCCAGGAAACTATGTTCTGGTGGAAGTGTCCAAAAAGTGCAAGAAGATGGTAGCTGCAGAGCAAAGTGGGCTTATGTAGCCCAGAACAGACCCAGGACTATGTACTGGTTTCCTGGGGTGACAGGATTGGTATGTAAATGTAATTAGCTAACTTAATTGGAAAGAAAGAAGTAGGCTTGACTTCTGCAGGGCAAATTTGCAGGTTGCTAACTATCAGTATAGTAAAGTGCTCAGCTCTTCAGATAGTAGCTGGAGGATGGTCTGGTCAGGTGGCTTGGAGGCGGCCTTGCTGTGATGTACTTGGTGTTTGGAATATGTTAATGATAGTAGTGTGCCTTTGAAAGGAGATGCTTAGCATATGCTGTTTGCCTTTTCCTTTGGCGTTTCTCAGCAATTTTTCTGTGTTTACATATGTATAGAGTTAACTACCCAAAGATCTGAATTTCCAGTAGACAGGTAACTGTCTTTCCCCCATGTTCTGTGTGCGTGTGGGTGTGTATACACATACACCACTAGCTCATGGGTAGCGGAGGCTTCATATCTGCTATGCCAGGAAACCTGCAGAATACATTTGGTGCTGACCTGTTTGTGTACTGAGGTAGTTTTTTCATGTAACTTTCAGATTTCTGAATTCAGACCTTTCTGAATAATGTGCTTAAGGTGGAAGTAATTAGATGTCATTATACAGTTCTTTTGAGATTTAGTGGTGTAGCAGATAATCACAGGGGAGCAGCTTGTGTAGTCAATGATCAGGCAATCCTGGAAGACTGTTGCAAATCCTAGCTGAAATACATGCTCATCTGAGTTATGTAGGCATTTCAGGGTTCATCTTGTTTTACTTGAAATGTGCAAGATTCCAAACACACTCATTTGGCTTTGTGTTAATATGCTGGAGTTTGAATATACAGATCTAGTTTAGAGATGGCATTCTGCAGCTGCTTTCCTCATTGACACATTCCTGTTTTCTGGTGTTCTGCTTGTGAGCTCAAGCTCATCTTTATGGAACTTCAGACTGAACTTCTAGAACTGCTGAAGAGCATTAAATGTAATTGCAAGGCAGGTACTGTGACAGTTTTTGTATGGTTTAGATATGGCTATGAAGCTTTAATAGAGCAGATGTTAGCTGTGAAATGTGGTCTTTAACACAGTTTCAGAGTGGTGGGCAAGCTTTGAAGGCCTCTGTGTTAACTGGTTCTTAATACAAGATATTCATTGAAGCTGTGTACCTTCTTGGTAGGAAGCTGTGACATGTCTGAAAATGGCTGTTAACCTGTGTCCAGGAATGATGATCAGTTATTCTGTGTTGCTAGCATGAATGCTCTCTTTTTGAGCACTGTCAGAATTAAACTATTACAGTTGATAGATGAAAAAGGAAAACAAAAAAAAATCTGACTTACAACATAACCCTCCGCTCAATCTGTAAAGGTGATTGAATGAGCTGCTTCTGGTGAACTTGAAATCAAAGCTGAAACTGTAGAGCAGTAGCTAAATTAGAATCAAGTTCCAAACCAGTTGAGCTTGCCTTTTGTATTGTAATACCTGCTTAGTAGTGAAATGTGAGCCATTCTTCTACTGAGTGACTAAGCTAGTGTTCAAACCTAAAAAAATCCATGGTGCGTGTGCTTGCTAGGAATTGGGTATTTTAAAGTCTTTGCTGGATATCACCAGCCAAAAAAAAAAAAAAAGGGAAAAAAGGTCAAGAACTGATGCAGTTAAGTGTGGGGATTGTTTTTTTTTCTCATTTGTTTGGGTTTTTTCCTCCTATGGGCAAGCCTGCTTGCTAGAGAAGAGTTGGGGTAGGTGTCAAGTGTTTCAGAAGAGATCTGTACTGTTTTAATACACTCAGTAAAGGTCTCAACTATAAACTTAAAAAGTGTTGAACATGGGCCTTGCTGTTCAGGTGGGGGTGTCATTTGCTAATCACTTACGTGAAGAGTTCTTGTAGTTGAAATAATGGCAAGCACTGAAGATGCCTACCCTGCTTGCACCCAGAAGCAGAGTCGAGTTAATGGTTTTGGTGGTATCAGAATAATCTGCTTTAACTTCAGTGCTTGTTCTCAACTGTGCTTTGTAAAGCATGTTTATTTTAAGTAATAGCCTTGAACTATATATTAAAAAAAGTTGCTAAAATTAAAAACTATTGTGCCACGAGCCCTGGAATTCTGTGAGTCAGTAATGCATTCACTATCCCCACAGTAAAATAATCTGTTTATTCCTTGTGATGATGTGCTGCAACTGTGCATTTCCCATCTCAAGGTGTATCTGGAGCATACAGAAGTTTAAAACATAAGTTAATGATGCAAGTGTTAAGAGTCTATGTCTAAAGCATTCAACCCTGAAGAACACTCTGAAATTAAGCTTGTATATGGACCTTTAGTGTGCTTTCTATTTGTCTAAATTATGTGGACATGCAGGAAACTGGAGAGAAAAAAAGTGTGGTGGTGAACAAAAGGAAGTGACAGTGACATGAGATTCTCATCCTGTGCTACCTGAAAACTTGCATGCACCAATGCAGTCAAGCATCTGATAAGTCCTGTAAATACTTGCCTTGTACTGCACCCTGCAGCCTGAGTCAACTCAGTGCTGCTGCACCTCTACCCCTTCCCCCAGTCCAAATACCAGCAGTGTTATTTGCCTGTCTCAAACAGTGAATGTATAAGGAGGCTAGGCCATGAGCCCTACTCTGCTCTTAATCCTCAGTGCTTTGGAGCAAACAGTGTAACACTGCTCTGTGGGAAGATAGCAGGGTTGTGCCGGGATAAGGGCTTCTGTGCTTGCTAAGTTTTTTTATGTGGAGATGAAAGGTAGTCTGAAGCATTTCATATAAGAATTCAGGCTTCTCATCAAAACTGATATTCATAAACTAGATTTCAGTGAACAAGTTCAAAATCAGAGGTAAAACGGTTGTGACTCAGTTGTAATTAAAGAACGTGTTCACACAAAGGCAGCAAGCCTTTTGACACTACTTTTAATTACTACTGATTGTGATACTGCTTGCAGGAAGTTAAGACTTCTGTTGAAGGCTTTTTGTTTTTTTCCTATCTTACCCCTGAAACTGCTAAAGAATTTGGTTAATCACTTTGTCAAAAATCTGGTCCCTTAGCAAGACTCCATAAAGCATCCTACTAAAATATGTAGCTACTGGTGTATTCCTAAAAGGGATTTTCTAATGGCTGTTTAGTCAGCCAGGAGAACAGAAAGATTTGAGGCTTATGGTAGATAACTTGCTGCCTTACAGTATGTTCCTTGTGGAAAAGATTACTTTCAAACTTGCCCTGAATCTTGTATGTGAGTCTTGTTGAAGCCCTGATATGCCTATTGGAGCTCATGCTTCCTTAAACATTTTGTGTGTCAGGGATGTCCATTAAATATTTTTGGATGTAAAGCATAGAGTTGCCATTCCATGTATACTGCTGTAACTGCAATAATAAAAGGCCTGCAACAGAAGTGTGCTGACTCTAAAGGCCTATCTGTGATCGTCTTTGTTCCATTGCTGAAATACCTTGATGTCATTTTGGAATTTTTGGGAACTTCTTAGTAGTTGGCTCAGGACCTTCTAGTTAAAGAGCATTTTGGATGCAATTTTCCATTCAGATGCGTGTCTTTAATTCAAGATTAGGTGTGTGTCCCTGGGATGTTCTTAATTTAAAGTTGAGGGAGATGCAGGCAGTCTTTCTGTATGTCTGTGTTCAGAGCACATAGAGGGTGTGTGGGTTTTGTGCACTCCACAGATACTGCTGAGGTAAAATTATCAAGTTGCCAGTGCCTTGTGTCTCAGGGTGTGGGCATAGTTAAAGATAATCCATCTTAAACAGCAATTTATAAACCCAGTTATAATTCTCATAGGAAATAATTCACATGCAGTTGTATGCAGTTGTCTGCATGTGAATTACATGAAATGCATGAGCGGCTAGGAGGTACTTTAAAAAGCTTGTGGGTTTTGTGTAGTTGCTCTGTACTATATCTACCTGTTTCAGGATCTGTGCAACTAACATTGCAACTGCTGGCACTGATACTTAGCCAGCTTCCAAGTGCCTAGGCTGCATGTTCTTTGCATTGTCAGTTTAGGCAAGGCATTGAGTTTGACTGCTCTGGACCATGGCATTGGAAGGAACTTGTCTACTGAACTGTAGCCTGCTAATGAGGTAATTGATACATCTGGCTCCTAAAAAACTTAGTAAGTGAGGGAATAATAAGTTGCTCTCCTCTACAGTTGAATGCTTGCTTTTAAAGCAAAGTCTTACACTAAAGTACAAGATGAAAATGCTTATTGCTGTGATTACTATAGATCTGTCAGCTGTCTTGATGAAAAGCTGTGCTAGAGTATGTGAGCAGTGTGAGCTGTCTGCAAGAGTTTCATAGGATTTATTTCTGAAGAGTTCCAGCCCTACTGCTAAACAACTTTTCTTCCCATTGCTGTTCAGGCTGCTTTAGCAAGGTACTGTTACTGGGGTGGTGGAATGATATGCTTGTAGAAGCTGTTAATTGCTGATAGGAAGAGCTTATTGATGTAGTTCTTTATCTTGTTAAATTGCTGTTATTGCCTTTCCAGTTGGCCTGAAACAGCAGTTTTGTGTTACTGCCTGATATACTAGGCTCCTGTGTTAAGAACCTGTTCTAGCCTTGAAGGTAAAGGCTCAGAGTAGGCTAGTAACTTCCACTCAAAAGTATCATTTATCTGGCAAGGGAAACTTGATTCATGGCTTATTCATCCTTTATTTCTCAGAAATATGAAATAAGGGAGCAAACATAATGGTTGTGAACTTGGTTGAGAGGGTTTGTTGACTATTAATGTAATGAAAAGCTTAAAGCATAGTTCCTGAAAATAAAATGCTTCTCTGTTCTGATAGGTTTCCTGTACTGACATCCTTGGGTGGCAGTTTGCATGAAAGTTGTTTGCATGAAAGTTATTTGCATTCTGGTAAAAAGGCTGTGGCACTAAATATTGCAACACAGGTGTAAAGTAGATTGCTGAGCTTGGTATCTTTTTCTTTTGCATGTTCTGCTGGTTAAGTATAGAACAAGCAGCTTTCTACTGTTCAAAGTAGGGACTGCTTTTCACATTTGAGTGGATGTGTTCCATTTTCATTTTGGCGCTCTCTGAGCGTGTGCAACCATTTCAGATGCACACTTTGCTGGAGAAACTTTTGGCTTTCGGTAGGTGGCAGTTACTTGAAGTTTACAGTTTTGGACTGAAGTGTGAAATAAGCCTACCTAGCAGTGAGGAGTTGGTCATAAATGCATTTTTGGTTCAGAGTTCCAATGGGTATGGCTCTGCTGCAGAACTTATTTAGCTACAAGTGATTTATGCATCGTTTTCTAGTATGCTTGGCTTGAGTATAGGAGAAAAGTTTCTAAAGTTTCTGGGATTTGTTCTGATTTCTGGTTATGGGAAGTGATTTGGACATAGTAATACCGTTACTATGTCCAAATACCATTGAAAGGGGAATTTTGAGGAGCAGAAGCTCATGATAGCATTTTATTGAGAAATAGTCTCTTTGATTCTCTTTCTTCAGTTAGAGGCTTTGCTTGCCAGTTAAAATCAGTTCTGAAATAAGTAGTAAAGTTATCAAGTATTTCCCAGTTACAAACTTCTGGGATATTTTTCATTTGCTAAAATAAGATAGGATCCGCTGCAATACATATACTGATAACTATTGAAATACTGGTTTTAAGGTGGATTTTCTTGTATCTACAGTAAGTGTGGATGAACATTGCTTGTCTTTAGTAATAATTACACAGATTAAAGAAAAGGAAGAAATGCAACAGTTAGACTTCTGGTGAACTCTCTGCTTGGTACAAAGTAGTCCCAGATGTTCTTCCTTAGCTCTGATTTAAACAATGGAAAATGTCAAATACTAAGGTCATCTTGTTTAAATAGATATATTGAAATCAAATCCAGCCTTTTAATGGCATTTCTGCAATTTTCTGTGCTTAACCTTAAAATACATAAGGTACAGGACCGTATCACTGCAAAGCTTCTCCCAAGTCTCATCCTGGGTGCTGCAACCCTTTGTTAGTCTGTTACATGTCTGCTGCTGGATCAAGCCTGGTGTCTTTTACGTTCCTCAACTTGGAGGCTTTTTTTCCTAACCAGATCAAATTATGAGCTTGTCCTTTATTCCTTTAAAGGTTCAGCACATGCAGATGTAGCATAGGCTTAGCTGTGGTTTCTGTAGTGAAATAGTGAAGAATTGAGCAAAGTTTTAATAAACAAAGTCTCGGAGAAGTGCATATTTCAGCTGTAGTATCTAAATGACAACTGTAGTACTAACAAGTGAAACTAGGGACTTTCTTTGCATGGTAGGCTTTGGACTTGCAACGTTGTATTGTTGTTAGTGTGCTGTACTGATCCCTCATTGCTGGACTACTGGCACCCCAAAGTTGTCATGTCTTTCTCTGCTAATATGTGACAAAACTTAAATGAGCCATTTTCCTGAGGTGTCTGGATGGAACTGCACTGCAGTGATACTTAAAGAAAATTCTCACTTGTCTACATAATGGTAAGGTTTTGACTGTCTGACTAGGTAAGAAGCTTGTGAAGGCCAAGTTGTATGCTCTTGTAAAGCTTTAGGTAGTTGCATGCCCATTGATTTATATAAGTACAAAATCAGATTTGTAGTAATGTACAAATGAGGTTACTGCAGCTCAGCATCAGGCAGTGTATGGGAACTCTGCCCCATCTTCCGTAAGTGCTATGTCAGACACTTGGTGCTTCTTTAATGGCAGATGAAATATCACCAGTAGTAATGCTGGTGATACAAGGAAAGCAAGTGCCTGGAAAACATAGGGTTAAAACACTTTTAATTTAACTTAGGTCTAAGATAGAGAATAAGGTTTGTGTTGTAAGTCTGTGGTGTGATAACAGATTTAGTTATCTTACTAATAAGAGTGAATCATTTCGTCCTTCTAATGAGTGAGTTCTTTCTTACCATCCTTCTAATTTATCAGTTAGTTTGGAGACACTGACTCCCAAACATCTGCTCGCTTGAGATACTCCTTGTCTGTCCGTCCTGTTCTGCTTGCAATGAATTTTGTACGAAGGTCACACTGCTCTAAATCTTTGCCAGCTCTCAGAAACTTGCAGATATGGCTGGTTTCAGCTAATTGGGATTACTGGGGCATCCAACTGTGCCAAAGGTGAAAAGTGCACCCTGAGGAAGACTGCTTACTTCATCTTGAAGACCCCTGCCCACATGAGGAAGACTGCTTACTTCATCTTACTTCATCTTACTTCATCAGGGGTCTTTAACCCCTGCCCATGACATCGGAGGCAGTGCGCAAGCTCCAAAAGGGAGGGGACTTATGCTAATGAATACCTAAACTAATTGTAATATCCCCACTGCTCTCAGGAACCTGATGAATATGTATGTTTGTGTGTAATAAATACCTGCTTGCTTAGCCCCTTGGTGTGCAAGTTAGGAGGAGTGATTCCCCCTGCACCTGGTGCTGTAATAAACATACCTGCTTTATAACTCTCCTTGAGTTGTAGAGTCTGATTCTGTGCTTCACTGGAATGATTTGAACAAATTGACACATTACCTAATTCAGTTTATAGGAAGAGTATAATAGGATATTAGAGGGAATATACTGTGGCTGGTTAACTTGTGCAGGTGTGTTGTGGCTTCCACAGAAAATGATGGCCTTCAGTCCTCAGCAAAATAGCATGTTGTCTAGGAGCATTTAAAAAATAGCTGTAGTAGAAACTGTTTGACTCTCTTCATTTCCCGAATTTGTCAGAGATGAGCAGACATTTGCATTTTCATGTAAATTTGAGTCTCAGCAGCAGAGCTAAGCCCAAGTCAGTGATACAAGGGGAGAGCTGAATGAATGTGTGGGACTTAACTGAGCATGAAAAACAGGCTGTGTTCTTGGTCTTGTGGGGTGTTGTGTGGGCTTTTGGTTTTGTGTTGTTTTTTTTAATGACATGCAGGTTCAAGTGGTCGGGGCTGCCATGTCTGTAGTTGCAGAAAGGTATTTCATCAAGGTTCCCTAACTGGGGAGGTAGGGAAAACCTGACTTTGATTTGAAGTATCTAGTTATATCACTGAGTTTAGAAACTTGTTCAGCTTGACAGTTAATCCTGAGGGATTTTAAGATGTGTAGGGTTCTCTTAAACACACTTTTAATAGCTTCAGTGTTGAGTAAAAGGAGGCCAGAGCGCAAGTCTTATTTAAGTATATTGTGATTGACTTCTGTATAAATATCCTAGTTTAGTGTAATATACACTTTCAAAGGTGAAAGACTTAAGTGTTGGTGAAGGTACAGAATTTAGTTTCAGGGGGCATTCTTAAGGGAGGGAGAAATTAAGACATTTGTTGGGGTGTTCAGAGAAGCAAAGAACATACGGATATTTTACCTGTATATGCAGCAGAATCTGAAACTTCATCTTTGTAAGCTGACTGATTTTCCAAAGGAAAAGATGGTGGCTGCTGGTGGATCTCTCCTGGTAGAATTAACAGTGAGTGCTCTGTCCTGAAATACAGCTGTAGTGTCAAAGGGAGAGAGACCTAACTTCTGAGGAAGGATTAGGCTGACAGTTACATGAGCAGCTGAGCTAATCCAATAGCTTGCTTGGTGATGAAAGAAATAGTGGGCTTGTGCTGCCAGCTGCAGTGGGTCCTGTATTTGTTCCAGCCCTGATGGGCAGCTTTGTTTTAAGCTGGGTTGGTAAATTTCTTGGCTTGTGACAGGTCTGAGCACAAGAGCCATCACAAACCTGTGGGTAGAGTATGCTGTGGGAAAGAAGGGATGGGAGAAGTGGGGCAGCTGGCAGTCTAATTTTGCAGCTTGAGGAAGCTCTATCTGTTCCTGTCTGCTTTATGGCAAATTCTGCTATACTTGATTCTACTGATCCAGTAGGTACAAGACTGAAGTGACAACCACATTCATTTTTCTCCCCAAGTCGGTCATTCCTCATGAGTACTTGGAAGTGTTTGGGCTTAATTCGAGCCCTTTGAGTTAGATCTTTTTTTTTTTTTTAATAAAATTCCTTGTGGAATGAGTAATTGCAGTGAAGAATTGAAATACTGAATTCCGACCACACCACTGAAATCTGCACCTTAGCTTCAACTTGTACTATATGAAAACAGTGCAGTTTATTTTCTTGTAATATTGCAAACTATTTCTACAAGTCTTCTGTATTTTCTACAGAGAAAGAATTGTGGTGCTGATTGATCGAAGAGGAATTCAGGTCATTGAGATAGTTTAATTGAAACCCAGCCCTAAAAAAGTATGAACTTGACTCCAAGCTGGGCAAATAAAACATGTTAACTTGCTGGTTTATTACTCTAGTAGCTGCCAGTGGCTACTGTGATAGAAGTACGTGGAGATTCAACCTAAAGCATGCCGTAAGTTATAACAATGAATTTTATCTCAGTACATATGGGATGCAGGATTTAAGGTTATCCCGATTTGCCTGATTAGGTGCTTGGGATTGCAGTTGGACAGTTGTCCTTGTGTAGCAGATTACTCTATTAGATCTCGAGCTAAGAATTGGATATTACTGTTTTGTGGTACAATTCCTGTATAAAAAGCCTTTGCCTTTCATGCTCTCAGATCCAGCAACTCAAGACAAGAGGTGCAGTCTTGTTTTGGGCTATACTTTTCATCCAGGGTTTCAGAAAGCTTCACTTTGTTTAACCTGGTTTTTTGTGTTCTTTTATAATTTCTCTACAGGATTGAGTGGGACAAACTTCTGGAGAATGTGCATTGTTTGATCATAAGTGTGACAAAAACTGACAAGCAGGAAGCTTATGTACTCAGGTAAGCCACTAGTTTATTCTTTTAGTCTCCAAGAGGTAAAAAGTTAAAGCTGTTTTATGGGATCTGCCTGGCTGAGAATCCAGTCTTGAGTGAAGATCTTGCTCTTGTGTGACTACAGTTTGTAGGGGTCTGCTAAGCAGAGTACTGCCATGCTTCTGTTCAGTAGCGGAAATGTTTCCTTAGTTATCATAGAATAATAGTACAGTTAGTGTTGGAAAGGACCTTAAGATCATCTAGTTCCACCCCCTCTGCCGTGGGCAGGGACACCTCACACTAAACCATGACACCCAAGGCTCTGTCCAACCTGGCCTTGAGCACCGCCAGGGATGGAGCATTCACAACTTCCCTGGGCAACCCATTC
>JAOEHY010024342.1:0-17962 GCA_025447955.1 Psilopsiagon aurifrons
TGGTAGTAGCAGTAGTGGTTTGTGTTATACCTTAGTTACTAAAGTGTTCTTATCTCAACCTGTGGGAGTTGCATTCTATCGATTCTCCTTCTCATCCCTCTAGGAGCAGAGGGAAGAGAAAGGGGGAAGTGAGTGGACAAACTGTGTAGCTGATTTATGGCTTAAACCACGACAACCTTCTAAAGTATTTGGTTTTCTACTAGATCTAAAGCATCCATGATGCAACAGCCAACAATGGAAAATAACATACTAGACAAAGAAAACAAAATGCAGGTACAAAATGTCACAGTTTTATTTTTAGTGAGTCCAATTCCAATAAACATGAAAGGGCTAGGAGTGAGTTGAAACACCAAACCTTTGACATAGGGCTACCCTGCTTAAATGTCTGTGGCTGCGTTACACATCCCCCTCCCAGATGGCTTCTCCGTGGCAGAGCAGCTCTATGGCAAGCTTCTAAACTGAGTGAATCTGACTTGATCCATATCATGGGGCTGGAGAATCCCAACGATCCCTTTCTTCTATAGTGTCACATTTAATATTTCTGACAGCGTTTCAAAATATTATGATAGCATTTTGCAAAAAAAGATGTTTCATTAAAATAAGAGAGAAGCTATAAAAGCTAAACATTAAATAGAATCTACAAATCACACATTTTGTTCTATTTCAGTAGTTTTGGTGCCACCAACTAAAGAGATATTATCTTTTTTTCTCCTTGCTCTTGTCATCATGAACATGATAAACAGATTTTAGGGCACAAATGTCCACATTTATTATCCCCCCAAAATAGTTATATTTACTTCTTCTTGCTCACAAAGAATATGCATTATGCTGTGCATTAACTCCTTCATAAAGCAGAAAATATTATTAGTAAGTTGTGTTTGTATAGACTGGAACGGCCTCCTGCCTCACACTTTATTTAGGATTTTTCCAAGCACCAAGAGACCTGCAAATTGACCTTCATTGCTGGAGAAAGAAGCGAGTAATTGCATGCCCATAATAGGATCTATGTCATTCTTAAGTATAGGGGTTTTTATAAACGAAAGCAGATTTCCAAATTCCAATAGCACTACATGAAGGTAACTCAGTTGGGTTAGAAACGACCTGGATCTGAATATAGGAAATTATGAAGATCTTTTACCTTTAACTAAACTATACAAGGTGACATGAAAAATTTGGAGCTAATGTAAATAACAGATGAATATTTGTGTATTTTCTTATTTATGAATTTTCCAACTGGAAAACTTCCTGCTGCAAGATTTCAAACATTAATAAGATAATACTGCTAATTTAATACTAAATATTTTTGTAGGTGCAGGTAGAAAAAAGAATCTCTTTTGTGTAAGCCAAATTTGAGGGCTGACATTTGTTTTGTCTTACATAGGCACAAAAGAAAACTAGAAAAACAAACAGAAAGTTTTCAAAGTTTTTGCTTTGTTTTGTTTGGGTTTTAGGTGAAAATTAACTTCTTGTAATCTGTTGGCTGACACTGCTGTCAGACAGGTGAAGGTGTTTATGTAAAGTGGGGCACTTTGGTTACCACACAAAATTAGGACACTAACCTTAAATATAACACAATGTGTTGAAGGTCTTCTAAAAATTACAAAACAGTGCTTTTGATTTCAGACTGCTCTGTCTTAAAATAGGTATGGACTCCCATGTATCCCCTGTATTTTAACAGGCAGAACCACCATTCTTTTCTGAAATCAAAAACTCTATTTTGATATATTTGTTTTCAAAACATATATTTCTCGGTAAAGTTAACATGTCTCCGACCAAGTATTTTCGTCCGGAAAGATCAGATTATTAACTGAGCAAATAAAGTTGACCAACGTCAAAATATTCAACTCCATTTTCATTTCTACTCTAATTCTTTTAAACTTTTGTTGGCTTGAATGAATTATTTCCCAAATATTTTTTCTTAGATATTGGGCATTAGTAGCTACTTTGTAATTTATCTTACATTTCAACTTAATAGTAAAATATTAATGTTAAAATAAATTGTTTAATATGTTGAATAATGTTAAAATACAAAATTACACATACTTTTTTTTTGGAAAATAAATGAGCTTCCTTGTGCACTCAAAATTTTTCACCATTTCACTTTGATATGAAAGAATTTAAAGAATTTAGAATCATACAATGAAACTACAGTATTTTTTACTAATTCTACTGCTTGTACAAAACTGCAGATAAGGTCACAGAATAATTGTGAAACCAATTATAGAACTGCAGAACAGTTGAAGCTTAAAGGAATTTATGGAGGTTGTCTGGTCCAACCTCCTGTTCAAGCAGGGACACCTATAGTTAGTTGCCCTGAACTATGTCCAGAAAAATACAAAATGTCACAAGAAAATATGCAAGACTTCACAGGATAAACTTCATTCTTTCTCTATGCAAAATACTATTTCCCTTTTTTTTTTCTCATTTGAAGAACCACAGGTTTTTAAATCTTTCATATAAGATAAAATCTTTCTATGAAACCAAGAGCAAGAGTTCTGCTATGTATTTAAAAAAAAAAAAAAAGAAGTGATAGTTTGTCATTTGTTTTCTAAATTTTAACTTCATGTAATTAAAATTTTCAATACATATGTGAACTGTTTTGTTTTGTGTTTTTATTCACTCTTAGTTTGTTCCATCTGTTTCTCTAGATGCAATGCTACAAGCTTGGGGAAGAGAGGCTAGAAAGCTGCTCAGCAGAAAAGGACTTGGGGGTGCTGAGGGACGGCTGCTGAATATGAGCCACCTTTGCCAATGCAGAAAAGGTGGCCAACATTCTGGCCTGTATCAGCAATAGTGTGGCCAGCAGGGCCAGGGCAGTGATCATCCCCCTGTACTTGGCACTGCTGAGGCCACACCTCAAATTCTGTGTTAGTTCTGTGCCCCTCACTACAAGAGAGACATTAGGTGCTGGAGAGAGCTCAGAGAAGGGCAACGAAGCTGGTGAAGGACCTAGAGCACAAGTCTGATGAGGAATGACTGAGGGACCTTCAGGGGATTTAGTGTGGAGAAGACAAGGCTCAGGGGGAACCTTATAGCTCTCTATAATTACCTGAAAGGAGGCTGTGGTAAGGTGGGTGTTGGTCTCTTCTCCCAAGTAGCAAGAGGTAGGACAAAAGAATATGGCCTCAAGCTGTGCCAGGGGAGGTTTAGATTGGATATTAGGAAAAATTTCTTCAGAGAGAGGGTGCTTAGGCATTGGAACAGGCTGCCCAGGGCAGTGCTGGAATCACTGTCCCTGGAAGTGATCAAAAATTCTGTAGACAAGGCCCTCCATGACATGGTTTAGTGGTCTTCTTGGGGTAATGGTTGGACTTGATGATTTTAAAGAGTCTTTTTCAACCTAGTTGCTTCCATGATTCTACTTATTAGCAGTGACTGCATTAGCTGATAGAGCAAAAATGTGTACTTTACTCATTTAACTGCCACAAACTAAACTCAGAAATGTCTTTTGGAGCAACAGAATCCCTTGAAAAATAAGAAAACTTGAATTTGTTTCAGTAATTGAACAGACAAGAACCAGTTGTCAGGGATTTGATTCATCCCATGTAATGGAAGACAATTAATTGATATGCTTAAATGACAAAAAGTGAAGTTTGAGAAAGTCCCTTGGCTGCTTCTGTAGTCAATGAAGGCAGTGAATTATCTTGAGAGCAATCAAATTCTTACACAGGCTATTTTTTCTTCTCTTCTTTCTCTTGATTGAACAGTAAAGGAGCCCAGAGAGTTATTAACCCAATTAAAGTTAGATTACTCTAACCTGAAAACTGACATTATGATCAAGGTATATATCATAACTTAATTAGATATACACAGTAATTTAAATGAAATTTGGCTACATGAATAGTATGTCTGCACTAGAAAACTGAATAGGGTCAAGGCCCATCTGCCATACCTGGGAAAGTGCCATAGCACTATTCATGCCCATGTTATTAAACTTTCTTCTCCTCAGAAGACTTGCCTATGCCTTCTATACCATCTATTGCAAGTGACTTCTAACTCTTGGTAACTGCGAAACAATGGCCAGGAATTACTGGGAAATAAGTGATCCTTAGGCTGACCAAATCTGTGTTACGGGCTGTGCTAACATTTTACAGCTTGGACACTAGTACCTGAAGACTGGCTTGCTGTTTTAGCAGTACACACATAGCTTCCAGGTCTGATTTCCAAAATATTAACCTGAATCTACATATGATGCAAATTTTCTTCATGAAAGGCTGTGATTTACAAACTTAAGTCTTAATTTTCCAACATTTTTTTTTTTGTAAAATCAAGTTCAGTTCCCCACTAAAAATATGTAAATATTCAACATGGGAAGGACAGTGGGGCCCTGAGACAAATATATACAAACTGAAGTCAAGAACTCTGTATTTTGCCTTTATCCACCACCCTGGCATGAACATTCAGAAATGCCCTTCTAGAAGAATGCATTAACCGTTCTAATTTTGGATATTAATTAGGATGTTACCCTTGTAGCTTTCTTATTATAATGTGACAGTTTAATAGGCAGAAGAGATTTGAATAGACAAACAATTATACAAGGATAATTCCAGTTACACGCACAAGAATATCTCTGATACCCTTGAGAATTTGGGTTTGCAGATACAAGCAAGCCCTAATTACAGGTTTTGTAAGTGAGAATTTTTCTGGTTGTTCTTCTGTATTGCAATTTTGGAGAAAAATTATTGCCCTTTCAGCTATAAATAATTTATTGCAGTGGCTTCCTACATATTCACGAATTTCAACATCCCAACTGCCATTATTTATCATGATTTTCATAAAGCTTTTGTCAGAAAAGAAAAAAACAGTATTGAACAAACACAATGTTTTGGAATAACTTATGTATACTTCAGTGCAGTGATACCACTAACTAGTATCTACTCTTCATGAATACTGGTCAGTTCTGATGTTATATTTCACTTTCACTTAGCTTTTACACTAAAAATGAGTATTTTTCTCCACTGGTTATAAAAGGAGCCTACAGGATGTCTAATTCAGCACTGTACTTCTACAATATAGACATCTAAATTAAACTATGAGTTATTATACGCTGAATTTTCAGAGGCTACATGGCACTGGATGGCTCATACCTGTTTTGATACACTTAGTCTCCAAGGCAAGATTAGCTATGAACTCCAGATGATGTGTTGTCCCAGGAGTGCTCCAGTACCTGCAATCACCCTGGAATTGCACTAGAGAAAAACAATTGTGGAATCATCATGAACAGCCATACTCCAGTACTTCGGAAAGGCCCCTGACACTTCAGTTTGCTACTAAAGAAGGAAAAAAAACCCCAACAACCCAACAAAAAGCCAAATCACCACAAACCAATTATATCTCTAAATTCAACAGTTTTATTCATATTACAGATTTTCTTGAAGACATTTTTTCTTATAGTCTGCACTACGTTCTGAAGGCTAATTCTTAGAACATTTATTATTAAATTCATTATGTCAGCATTCTCCAAGCTTTGCACAGAATTAAAATCTGATAACACAGAGTGAAATTTGGAATGGAATACTTACAGTAACACATTTCTACCCTAAGGAGTTATTTAGGGGAACTTTCTTCACATTGCCACAGAACTGCTGTCTTCCATTTTTTCTTTGGTTTAACTGCCAATGAAAAACCTTAGTTTTACCAATTTCAAGCACTGGATACTAATGTGTAACCTATTAATTACACTTCTATTCTAAAACAGCTTCTGTACCGGCTACAACAGGGTGTTAAAAGCAATTTTCTTTCTTAAAATTTTATTCTGCTTAAGAAATACCATGTTGCCCTCTTTTTGTGCAAAGAATCAAATTCTGAAAACCTTTAGTAGTTGGAAGAGCTTCTATTCAGGTCATATTTTTCAAAGTTACCCTGAGTACTTCCAGGATTTCTCTCAGATTATCTGCAAAACAGACACCAGCCTAAATTAGCAAGGAAAAAGAATCTGGCTTAAGTATGTGTTTAATGATTTCTACAATACTTCCACACATTGCGTAAATGATTTAGAAGAAATAATAAAAATATATTAACACATAGAAGTCTAGAGTAATTTCTCATTAGAAAGAGCTGATATTCCATATGCAAATTGGGTCCACACACTAGGTGTTTTGTAATTTACTCAGAATGCATCTGTCATTACTCTTCACCGCAGAATCAGCCACCTCATATATTCCATTCTTGTGAGTTCAAAAATAAATTACTTACTTAGGATAACATGAAGCAAGATACTGGGTACATACTATTGAACTTACTTTATGAGAAAACACCATACAGTAATTACATTTATTGAGCTGGTATGTTTGACTGTGCCTCTCAGTTTTGCTGCTGAGCTTGCACAGCGCAGTAAGGATTTATTTGTCATTACCATCACCTGCAAATAAATGACACCTTAAATCCTATCTAGATGCAATTTTTGTGATGGATATAAATGCTCAGTGATAGAGTAGAACAAAGTATGATCATAAGTATGTCATAGTTTCTTGTCCAGTGATTTATAACAGCCATATCAAATGAAGTTTATGCTCTATGAATTCCAACACGTTTATCTTCCCAAACTCATTTAGCTTATATGACATACTGAAATAATCTACCTCTTCTACTGTGCTGCACTGAAATTGGAATTTACTGCAAACAATGCAAGTAAGCTCAAGGATCAAGTGCAGAACAATGTAAGGATGATATGGTTATAGCTTTCAAATCCAAGAAGCTCAGCAAAATGTTGATGCATATGAGAAAATAAATGAAAAACATAATTAAGGCTATTGCTGTTGTCCTTGACAATTTAGTAATCAAAGTTTACACCATGACTGATTCAAATCCAACTGCTATTGCTTAGCACTAACTCTGTACAGCTAAGATCACAATGTGTAAGAGGACAGAAAAAATAGAAATGTCAGACATCATTTGGCTGCAATACATTAGAGAATATGCTCCCCTATATAGATAATATATTAGATCTAGGATAAAGGCAATGATTCAGTGGTAAAGTACATTTACTTGTATATTTAGCTAAAGTTGCCTTGGCCAACATATTCAAATTCAAAAATGTTACTCTTTTGCAGCCATAGCTCCTACTGATAGCCATACATACTGAAGTCCAGGATTAAGTTTGATGAACAGTGGTATCTCTCACTCTAAGGTGCCTTTCATGTGTTTCAAATGTTCAATTTTGCAAATTAATAATTTTTGCAAAGTAGCAAATTCTGTAATTAAATAAATCCTCGTTAATAAAAAAAAACCCATGAGCAATCACCTCTTAAATTTAAATTAATATCATAGAATCCTGTAAATACAAACAAATGACAACAGTTGACTGGTTAAAAAAAATCATCATTGTCTGACAGTGGGATGCTGCGGTGGGTTGACTCTGACCAGAAGCAAAGCACCCATCCAGGAGCTTGCTCACCCTCCCTCAGGAAGGTGGAGGAAAGAATCAGATAGTCACAAGCTGAAAACTCATGGGTCAAGATAACAGTAGCTTAATAGATTAAGCAGAGCTGTGCATGTAAGCAAAGCCAAAAGAAAAATTTATATACTTCTCATGTCAGGTAGATGTTTAGCCACATCCTGGAAATCAGGGCCTCAGTAAGTGTAAGGGCCTCAGTAAGTCAGCCAAGCACCTAAACACCGTAACCACAAACATTCTAACCCCTACTCCTTTCCCTCGTCTTACTGCTGGGCACAGTGTCAAACGGTATGGAATGCTCTTTTGGTCAGTTGGGGTCAGTCATCCTGGCCACATCCCCTCCCAGCTTCTCATGTACTACCAGCCTACTTGCTAGATAGAGCAAAGTGAGAAAAAGAAAACCTCGATGTCATGCAAGCACTGCACAGTACTAGCCAAAACACTGGTGTGTTATCAGCATGGTTTCAATCACAAATCCAAAATACAAACCATATGGACTCCTATAAATAAAGTTAACTCCATCTCAGCCAGACATAGCATAGATGCCAATGCAAATGAATAAGAAAATTATTCAAAATAAAATAAATACATGTAATGATACTTCTAACAGCAGAAACCTTTTGAGCAAAGGATGAAGTGCTCTGTAAGTCACCACATTAGCTGTATTTTATTTACAGGAGTTGGTTTTGGTAGTTTTTAAAATGTTTTATCTTTATTTCTGTAAGGACTTTCACATATTAATTGTGTATTACATAAAGAATCTGCTTTCTTTTTCATCTTGTATTTAGTCTATACTAGTTCACTAAGTCAGGTATCTTGAAAAAGTATCAATTGTTTCCTATTTCTTATGATTCTCTGCTGTCCCCTGTCAGCCATGTCTTTTCCAGGCTCAAGTACAGTATTCTATCTAGTTTGCCCTTGGACAGAAGACTGATCTTCATCATTCTTGTAATTTTTAGTTTTTCTGCTTCTACTACATCTTTCCTATATTGGAAGTACATGCACTGATTCCAGGGTTTGTTATCTCTCCAGAAGATTAATAATCTATGTATGAATATAATTACATATATGGTAACTTAAAATCTGTGTTACAGTCCAACCATGCAGGCAAATTTCAAGGTGTATGTAGCTTTGATCACTTGTGACCATCTTTTCCTTTAAAAAAAAAAGAAAAACAAAAAACAAACAAGCAAACAAAAAACAGTTAAAAGGAATTGCATTTTTTTTCCTTTGCATTCAGTCAAAATAATTGAGAAATGTGCAATTCTACTACAATGTCTTAATATTTACATCCATTTAGTATCCATTGTACTTTTTAAGTGTTTACTGTGTTGTCAGCTATGTCACAGAAAACTAGCTTTTGCTACAGTATGGGAAAATCAAAAAATCTTTTTGCATTTCCTGTTACAGCAGCTGGTGTCCTAGATAGTGCACATTTCTGAGTTTCAGTTGAGCTTACTCCCTTAAATTGGTTCTAGACGATAGTGCACTTTCAGCTATAAATTTCAGTTTCTGTGTGTCTATTCAGCATAGAATACAAAATACTCCATATTAGTCTGACTTCTTAAGAAAAGGGAAACTTCATAGTAAAGTCTTCACTTAATCAAGTTTATCTAGAAGCAGAGCTGATTTGAAGAAACTTTTAAAGTGGAAACAACCATAGGATGGTTTGGCTTGGAAGGGGCATTTAAAGATTACCTAGGGCAACCTCCCTGATGAGAACAGGGACACCTTCCACTAGACCAGGCTGCTCAAAGCTCCATCCAGCTTCACCTTCAGCATTTCCAGTGATTAGCCATCCACAACTTCTCTGGGCAACCTGTTCCAGTTTCTCACCACCCTTATCCTGAAAAAAGTTATCCGTCTTTCTTAAAACCCCTTGAAGTACTGAAAGGCTGCAGTGAGTTGTTCCTAGAGCCTTCCCTTCTAAAAGCTGGACGACCAAAACTCTCTCAGCCTTTCTTCACAGAAAAGCCCAGTTCTAGCTCTGATCATTTTTGTGGTCCTCTGCTGAACCCTAACAGATCCATGTCTTGTACTGGGGACCCCAGAGCTCAGTGCTGTATTTATCATCTCTCTTCATATCTAGGGATATTAAACAGATTTTAATTTTTTCATTACAAATGGATATTATTGGAAAAAAAAGGATAATTGTGGTAAATTAAAATATAATGTAGAAGTAGCACACCAGGATTCTTTGGGTTGAATTTACTACAGACCCTGCAGATACCACAAAAACTAAGCTCACCTGTTGATGCAAATACTTTGGTTTTCCCACTGTAATTTACTTCTAAACAAAAGTACAGATTCACACTTAAACACTAAAGCTAATTTTTTCTAACACTCTTTTTTTTCCAAATTTTATAACTTGGGCTCATTCATACTGCAAAAAGAGTCATTCAACTCCACTGACAAAATTCTATGTGCTTCCTTCTTCTTGGACAGAAGGTAAGAGTTATGGGTGCTATAGCACTAAGAGCAGTTTGATGTATTTATTACCATGTACTTATACAGCAAGTTTGAAAAAGCATGTAAAAATCATATAATACAAACATCAACAATCCAATAGACTTCCTTCTTTTATGATTATTTGAAAATATTTTAAGAGATTAGCCAATTGTGTTCTTAAAAATAAAATATGAACATTGATTTATTTCACAGTATACTCTTAGAACTTGTCTGTCTGAATAAACCTACACAAGACAAGTGAAGCCAGAAGTATTTACTTCCTTCTTTCCCACAAACTGAAAAAGCTGAAGGAATGTTAAAGCCCTCCTGAGCATGCTCTCCCTGCAAAAACGTCTTTTCTTATTGCTTTTTAAACCTCACAAGCTTTGCTTTCAGTCCAGCATATTAACCAGGTTTAGATCACAAATTTAAATGTTCTTATGCAAAGATAACAGTCCCAAGAGCTGAGATGTCACAACTAATATGAATGAACTGCGAGAGGAAGTCAAGGAAAGATGAAATGTAATGTCAGTGTCATGATAGAAAGTACTGCAAGTCATGCTGTGCTTCTTTTAATGAATATTGAGCACCTTTGATGGCAAATCTTCAAATCAGATTTACCTACCTGACAACCATCACGCTGAGTAAGAAGTGAGAAACTCCAGACTTCTATTTGAAAAATTCACTCACTTTCATTTGGAAACTAAGAAGCAAACCAATGTCTTAGTGTCATAGGAAAACAACTGAAAATGTGAAAGTCAATCTTTAAGTCCTCTGACAAGACTTTTCACTGATCTTATCATGTCTAAGCACCAAAGAAATCCCAGGTGAGGAAATCACTGCTTCTTATGGCAAAATTCAAACATATCTCTAAGGTTTCAGAGGAAACCTCAGGGACGACATGGTTTATATCAATCTTACAGAGCTTTAGTTCTCAGAAGTTACTTGTCTAGTTTAAAATACTTGTCCAGCATCTGTTACAAGTCAGATAAGAAGCATTTGTACCTGTGGTAAGAGTCCTTTCCTTCCTTTAATATGTAAGTCAGAATAAGTAACACCTGAGCGAAACAACAGAATTCACATTAGATTTTTACAGTGCTAGACGTAAACAAGGCAAATCCTACCAATAAAATATAGGAATCCACAGATGTCTTATGTCCCTTTGTTTGCTATGCAAGAAACAGAGGAAAAGGGGAATTAAGAAGGATTATCATAGAATTTGTCTCATCAGGATGAAGAGTCTGAAAGCACCTGAAAAAAGTTTCAAGGAAAGGGTGAGAACTAACGTGACCACAACACGCTTAGAGGAATATTAAAAAACTGGTTGTCTATCTCACAGAACGATCTGCATCAGAAGAGACCTCTAAAGATCACCTATTTCCAAACCCATTGTCCACAGACAGGGACACCTTCCACTAGACCACGTTGCCCAATGCCTCATCCAACCTGTCCTTGGAACATTTTCAGGGGTGGGGCACTTAGAGCTTCTCTGGGCAACGTCTTCCAGTATAGGAAGCATTCACCACCCTCATAGTAAAGAGTTCCTTCCTTATCTTTAACCTTAGTTTATCCTCTTCAGTTTAATGCCATTCCCCTTTTGTATTTCCTACATGCCCTCGTAAAAATTCCCTCTACCAGTTTTGCTGTTTTCCTTTATAGTAGCTCTGCCTGAGTGGAGGCATAGGCCACTGCTGCAGTATACGGTGCAGATCCCCAGCTGGAACTGTGCCCTGAAAGATTCCTGAGTGCATTTGAATGATTTTGATTCATCTGACTGATTTTGATTCACCTGAATGATTTCAGAAGAGAACCATAAAAGAAATTAAGACACAGGTAGTAATACACATTTATCCCCAGCATGGTAACTCCATCCATGCTTTTACCAGGGTGTCCATTTTTCTATTCTAGGTCTATAGTTTCAGTATTACATACCTGTGCACCCTAGGATCAGGCTTCTGAGAAGAATGAGAAATTCTGAAGAAATTATGAGAAAGCATATCAAACATAGCTGTGCAAGACAGAACTGCAGAAGCAGAATTGCAGGCAGAAGTAAAATTGTTGAGGTGTGCATAACAGGTAAGTATCCAAGATCAAGAACAGTGATGTGAAAATGTATAAAACTATCCAAAAAGAAAAGAAAAAAAACCACCAAGGAATCAGCAGCTTGGCAACACTGAGCATCAGGTCATTTCAGATAGCATAACCCTTCCCCACTGTACTGGCAAGTGTCAAGTTAACTCCTAAAAAGTCTTACTGGAGGTGACAATATTAAAGTCCAGGTTTACAGCTTATTAATCTTAGCTGTCTATTATGCACCTGTGTCCAATAGACACTGCTTGTATTTCTGAGTTTAACCTACTCAGGCATGGTAAAAGATGACCAAGCTTGGTGCCCCAGAGAGGCACCAAGGCACCAATTCATTAAGAGATTTTGAACTTCATATTAAATATCCATTAATTCGACCCTATTGAAAGTGGTTTATCACAAAATAATTATTGAGTATTATTATCCTGAGTTCTTAACAGCTTCCCAAAAGAACATATGACTTCTTGACAAGACCATGGTAGCACAAGGAGCAATTTGGTATAAGCCTTTTTCTTTCTTGTCCTCCTCGGCTCCTCTGCTGAAACAAAATGAGAAAACCAAATTCATTAAAAATATCAGAGAGATCATGGGGAGAGAAACACACAGATATCTGCGGTTCAAGCTGGCTGCTACAGGCTGGCAACAGAATGGAATCCAGAAAGCCACATTAGCAAGGTGTTAGGTCAAAGCCAACATGCTCTGCAGGGAAACATATAATCACAAACATCTGCAGGACTAAAAATATAAATATTGTGAAAACTCTCACCAGAAGTAGATGATGCAAATGGTTCACTGCTTCCGCTGACTGAATATGACTAAATGATTTCTGTGTGCAAGTCAGATTCTGAAAGACTGAGAGAATTCAGAGGACGGAATTCAGAGGCGTGATGGCTTATTTTACATGCCAAAGTTCAATGCAAGTAATGGACCTCACAAACTGATCAAAAATTTGTCCAGAAGCAAAGAAGCAACAAATCATGTAAATTTCACCCAGTACAGTATGTTGTTAAACCACCCATCTTTTTGTTCAATTTCCCTCAAATTTGCAGTATTATTTGTCTATAATATATTTGTATATAAGTTATCATGCAGAGAAGTGAAAAGTAATTCAGACTCCAGCAGGAATCTTAACCTAAGTCTCAGAAGCCTCAGCTGTGTCTGTGCTTGAATTCTTGAATTTAGAGAAGACAAATGTAACTTATCTTTGACATACATTGAAGATTACATATAAACATGCACATGAACTCATTCATTTTATTACTGATCTTTAAACTTGAATGCAATCATTGCACATTTAGGTTGTGCTTTTTGGTTTTTTGGGGTTTTTTTGGGGTTTTTTTTTGTTGGTTTTTTTTTTTGTTGTTGTTGTTTTTTTGTTTTTTTGTTTTTTTTTTTTTCTTTTTAATGAAGGGGTAAGGGAAGATTCTTTCATTAGTAATTTTTTACTAACCTGAATTTAATACGTGCCAGAACTTAAAACAGTCTTCTGTCATTCCTAAATCTTCCATATCCCTGAACAAACATCTTAATCTGCCATTGATTTTTTTTTTTTTTTTTTTTTTTTTATTTTAAAGCAAAAATAAAATCAGCTGCTTGGTTTGATCCAATTACTTGTCAGCTGAGATTAAATCACATGCACAGTTTTAACATCGTTAAAGTCAGAATGACCTTAGAATTATCCTGTCAAAATTCTTGGCATCAAGCCAGTTTAACCTTAACAGTAGTTGTTATACCGAAAGAAAATGCATTTGGGTCACTTGAGCTAATTTGCTATAAAAGGTACTATATTACATCAAAACAGGTAACAAAACTGCTGCGCTGAATGTGCACCATGGGAAACTCGTAACTCTTTTTAAAACAATTAAATGCATTTACCATTACCAAAACTTAAAACTGCCACAATTTAAATATGAACATCCAACGGCAGACTTTGCTACACTACACATTTACAGTATCTCCTGTTTCTCTCAGATACTGTTGTTACATGGATGGTGATAAAAAGGACAGTCATGAGGTCAAGAAAATATTAACAGTGTAAATATTGTGCATTAATAGTGTCAGTAGAAGGCAGCAAGTCTCCTAATAAACTAAACAAGCAAGACATCTGAAAACTGTGTATTTGTTCCCAGGAATTTGTTGTTGTTGCTTTGTAAGTGGATTTGAACAGGCAGAGATGGAAAATGACGGAATTAGTAATGTCATCCAATTTCTCTATGTTTTAGGAAGAAACAACTATTTCATGTATACTAAACCATATAGTGATAGTCAGCTTTCAGGTAATATTTTTAATCTAAACAAAAGGTCATTCAATAAAATATTGTGTTGAATTCTGTTATTTCAGGTGAAGATTTGGAATGGCTGAGGAGAAAGGACAAATTGCCCTTAATATGGTAAAAGCATTCCAAATCACAAAGCATTAGGTGAAGAAAGAGGAGAGTTTAAAACACGTATGACTCAACTCAATCATCTTGTCACAATCAACTCGAAAATTCCTAGTAACAACCCAGCTGGTTTCAACGTACTTCAGGAAGACGCTGCTGTATCATAGGTTTTTGTGCCATTATTTTCATGGCAAATGTTAAACACTGTTTCAAGAGCATATGCTACACAGACTTAAGGCTGTCCCAGGTCACAAAAAAAATTCAGTCAATACTTTCAACAAAAGTCCTATAAAACTCAACACAGAAAATACACCAGAATTAGGATTCAGATACTTCACTATAGGTTTTTATACTATTTGAGGTAACCTAAAGTATCCCACAGATATTTAGCTGCAAGTTCCTGGCAGGGTAGTTCCTATATCATGTTTGCTAGCTCCATATTCTGAAAAGCACAAGGGTGAATTAACACACATGAATACCTGTATTTGGCCAAAAACATTTCTCCCTATATTCCTGAGGTGTAACTTAGAGCAAATCAAGTAATGCAATTCGACTTTGATTTCTTAGGGGTTTTGTTTGGTTTGGTTGTTTGGTTTGGGTATCTTTTTGTTTGGGTTTGTTTTTTCTAAAGGGAGCTTCGCAGAGTACAATACATCTTCCTTGTCTGATATACCTGAAGTAGGAGAAAATATTTTTCCAGATGTTAGTTTCTTTCTCTACAAAAGAAGGTTAAGCTATGTACCTCAGAGAAGTCTAATAGGTACAAAATAGTGATCAAAGGAAACAATTCAGTCTCTGCAATTTTTAGGCTTTCCTAGAATTTGCTATGTGCATTTCATAGCCCTGGATGTTTAGCTTCTGAGGGAGACTGTCAACATTTCTGTGCATGCCAGTGAGTAGCTCAAATCTGAACCGAAGTGTTTAGATATGTTGGTCCTCTACACATTAATCTTAAGAAACTTGTACCAGTGGACTTTTTTAGAGCACAACTTATCAACTAATCTCCACATATGTGAACTGACAGTAGCTATCTTCTAAATGCAGTCAGAAGAATCTCATACATATTAGCCCCATTCTGTTGGTGACTTGCTCAAGGTTTGGTAATCTGAGAACATCACTGATGGGATACCATAACTTTCTGACATAGAGAGAATACAAACCTATAAAGCCTTCCGAATCAAATAATGTTGCAGCTACCAAAATAACATGGAGGTCTCTCTCCTTCTGCATAAATTCTGTTTCAATTGAAAATAAAAAAAAAAAAAAACAACATCCCAAAAACTGCCCACCAAATCCACACCCCAATGTTTTAAGGTTTTTTGACTCAGGAGAAGGAAAGCAAAATGTTGACTGTGGCCAGATGTTTATAACACATAGCAGTAAGAAGTCTTCTTCAAATGAATCTTTAAAGTTACTAACTTTTTACAAATGAAAGATTTTCAAAGGAAACTCTTCCCAGTGCTTTAGAATCATTTATAGCCCAGGGCTGGAGTGCAGTTGTTACCAATTTTTTTTAATAATATAAAAAAATACAGCACTAGAAGGTACATAAAGATACTCAATACTTCACTCCTTGCAAGGAGATCTAAAGATGTATTTGTAGATGACCCCTCTTTCTGTTTGCCTTATTCTTGACAACCTTTGAAAAGTGAGATTTTTTAAGCTCCCTGCTTTGTTGTTGTTCTGAAATCCTCATTCAAAAAAAATCCTTCATTTTGCTTTGCCTTAAATACCTAACCTTAATTTGTGCAAAAGTAAAGTACATTCTTGCCTCATCTCAGTGCACAAGAATATTTCATAACTTCCCCCTTTTAGCAGCTTGGTTTTTAAAAAGTTGTCATGTTTTCACTCCATTATTTCTGCGGTTTTTACTACTTTTCTCCTTTCATATCTCCTGCCCAAGAAGATTAATTCCATCAATATTTCACCATGAATGAGGCTTTCTAAATTTCTGAGGATTGTTTTATTCTTAGGACTCAACAATTTACTAGGAAGTATTTAATTTCTTTGTAATTAGCATATTATTTCTGCTAATCAATGTGGTCAAATATGTATGCCCATGTCTCAAAATAAGACATGAATGTGACAAATTTTGTCAACAGATTAAGTACTTATTTACGTAGATGTTTTGAGAGTGGCTGCATGGAATATTTCAGAAATAAATATTCTGATATGACTTAGTCCAAAATCCTTTGACATACATACTTATCAAATCCAGTAACTACATAGTATCTTGCTCTCTGTTGTTTTGTTTCCCTTTTAAGTTTGACAAAGGGTTTTGAAAACCACCAAAAGCATGGTAGTGCAAGGCACCAACTTCATGCAGCCATGAGTAAATAGCTCAGGAGAAAGTAAATGGTAGGGAGACAGTAAATATGTTCTTGTACATGTACATTATAATTCAGAGACCCCACTGATAAACTCTTGTCTAACAAAAATGACATTTCAGGGCTTCTTAAACTTTGATAAGCCTTAGCAAAAATTCCTAAGTAAGCACTATAGAATGATATTCAGTGCAGCTTCTACACAGTCCAGGTATGTAATACACATAACAGCAATGGTTATTGATTGCGCAAGCTCAATTTTGTAAACAATCATTACATTTTGCTTGTTTGGCCAGTTCAAGGGAGTAATATTCAGCCTTGTTATGTATTCAAAACTGATTACTCTTGAATATAAACAGCCCTAACTCAGAGACAGAACTTCGTGCAGCTGCATACGCATAAAAGCCTAGTGCTGGGTGAGAAGTTCAACAGTGTGTGTTTGTCCTGGCACCCAGCTGTCAGTCTAGGAGTTGGCCCACTATAGGCTCACTGGACCTGCAGAAATGTCATGGATAGTCCCAGAACATCTCAGATGTTACTGAGGACCTATGTTCAGGCAACTGAATCAAAGCCCTAAATTACAGAAGGGAAGTCATGTGCATATGGGACCAACATGCAATTTAAAAGATAAAGAGGAGCGAAAATGTGGAGAATCATGGCTGGTTTCAGATCCAGATTCAGACACTCTTCAGCACTTACAATGCAAATGTCTAAATGTGAACTATGTTACTAAGCTCACACAACAATTAATGAAGATCTTGTTCCTAGAGTTAATGAAAGTTGTGGAAAGCTGAATATTCCACTTAACCAGAAGAGGCAAGTACAATCAGTTGAGTAACTCCAGGCTCCACTAAACAGGGGCAGGGATAACTTCCTGACTGCAAACATTTACTGCTGTTTTTTTTAGAAACTAAGAGTATCAGAGACAGCTGCATAAAGATGTCAGGCAACCTGGCAAGCAGAGGGCAGGTGATCATCTTGATGTCTCTTAAATGAAGGCAGTGCATGATTGTTTTTAGACAACTAAATCCTGGCTTCTAGTTCACGTGTAGATCTCCACATTTAGATGCCCGCAGTTTAGGTATTCAAGATCTTTTGTCAACTAAAATTATAACAGATGTCAATTTACCATGTAGTTTAAATAAATAAATCTTATATAAATGCTTCTGAAAAAAAGTGTAAAGGCAGATACATGAAAACTTTAAAATCCCTGTCGTGGTTTAAGCAGTTTGTTCACTCACTTCCCCCTCCTTCTTCCCTCTGCTCCTGGAGGAATGGGAAGGAGAATTGAAAGAATGCAACTCCCACAGGTTGAGATAAGAACAGTT
>JAOEHY010024342.1:18062-52136 GCA_025447955.1 Psilopsiagon aurifrons
GCCACAAGTCAAAAACACAGTGCTGCACCAACTACCAAGAAGGGGAAAAATGACTGCTACTGCTGAACCCATGACAAATTCCTAAAAGAAGAATTATTCAATTCTTCTAACAGATATGAAGTGCATCTAATGAGTGAGTTTGACCAGTGAGTAAATACTCATTTTCTGTGTTATGTGACTTGAATTTTCAAGAACTTCAGGCCCAGGTTTGAGCGAGCAGGATTAAGTGAATTGACTCATAAGGAGGTGGGGAGTGTAGATCCTTGTTTTCAGCTTTGGTATGGTCTTTTCAGCGTAAACCACCATTTCTGTAACATACTGAGTTAGTACGCGTTGTTGTAACTCTTTGAATGTGGGCATTGTAAATGAGTAACATACAAATGGATGAATGCCTCTTTAGACTGTATCATTAACTTGGTATCATTGTGCCATGTACTTGGTGTGAAAAATGGAAATAGTTTTTTCCATATCAAGATCAATATTTTTAAAGAGCTTTTGAAACTTCAAATGGGGAAGTTCTCAAGTGCATGGTGGTGTAATGCAATCCCTATTGAGAGTGTTTGTTTTCATTGTTGTAATTGATCTGTTGAGTGAACTTTGTCATCTGACCTTAATAATGTGGCAAGACTTCTGTCCACAGGTACACAAAAACAGGAAAGTGCACTTCTGCCAAAAGCAAGATAAAGTATCATATAGCACTGTACACAGACATATAAGAAAGATGTTAGATCCCACTGCTTAACCCTTTTTTCATCTGGTCTGGATTAAATTAACACATCAAGTTCTTCCCTTTTTTTCCTCACCACTTGCAATAGCTGATTTTTGCCTATGTAGATGCCTCTGGCTATGGCTGGTGTATCTTGGGGAAAAAAATCCTTTTCTCCAAGGAGAAGATAGAGGAGCAGGTTTTCTGTGTGCATCTCATTTTAACCTTTTGTCCTTTAAGCACAGGTGAGGGAGTAACTTGAACAAAACTATACATGTCTTTAAAAGGTGAATAAAGACTACATTGTGGTAGATCAGGTAGTAGGACTCTAGACAGAGCTAAGCAAACTCTTTGCTTTCTACTCTCTTGGCTTTAAATTGTCAAAGGGGAGAGTTAGGTTAGGTATTAGGAAGAAGTTCTTCCCTGTGAGGGTCTGAGGTGCTGGCACAGGCTGCCCAGAGAAGCTGTGGCCGCCCCACCCCTGGCAGTGCTCAAGGCCACCTTTGTCAGGGCTTGGAGCAACCTGCTCTAGTGGCAGGCGTCTCTGCCTGTGGCAGAGGGTTGGAACTGGATGAGCTTTAAGGTCCCTCCGACCCAAACCAGTCTGGTATTCTGTGAAACTGTTTTCATTTGCCAGGAAGGATAGCTGTGCTTCCATGCTACTGTTTGGGGGTTTGGTTGGTGTTTTCTTTCTTTTAAACATCTGTATAGTAAGTATTAACAGCTTCGCTTTTACCAGTTCTTCACCTTCAACATGAATGCATGTAGTTTGTGTGTTAGCAACGTTTTGCCAAGAGAATGTAACAGACTGGAAGCGTTTTTTTCCCTTGTTATGAGTTAATGCAGAATTCCTCACTCAACCATGCTAGATATGGCAGTAAACATGTTCTAGTGCTATAATAACAAGATAAGAGTTGTTTTCATTTGTGAACAGATGAAGCTGGTATTTATGAGCCATCCTTGAGAGATGCAGCTTTACTGTTCTGAGTAATAGAGGCTCCTACTTGACAGAGATGAAACTATTTCTATCAGCTGCTTTAATGCTCGGAGCTTCAAATCATGGCACAAATTTTGCCTTCTTTGAATCTCAGTACAAGTATGGATATATTGCTTCTCATGTGTACACTTTCCTGAAGGTGCATCTCATTTCTGGTTATTGTTTTCTGTTTTCCTCCCTCCCCAAGACATAATTGACCCAGCTATCCTGCGCCCTGGTCGACTGGATAAAACACTCTATGTGGGTCTGCCACCACCTGAAGATCGACTTGCTATTTTAAAGACTATCACCAAAGTGAGTATTTGGAAATAAATCCTTATCTCAAAGCTTGGTGGAATGGTTTAAGACAAAGTAAAATTTTACAGAGAATTACAGGATCCTGTCTCATTAAACACTTGCAGATATTACATGAGGTCATAAAAATAAACCATCAGTTACATCTGCTCTTAAAATTGCTCTGTGCTGATAAATCTTGAGTAAAGCAAACCTGGTAAACATAGAAGCTGCTGCCTTAATAATTACCATTTGAACAGATTCAATGAAAAGATTCCTATCTGTGTGAGTAATGGGCCTAGAAGCATTTTGCAGACTTTTTTAGGGGGGTTTCACGCGTTCACCAGGATGATTCACAACTCCAGCTGAATTTGCTCAACAGCAGTTGTGCCACTTAATTGCCTTTAGGGTTAAAGGAATCTTGTGATGATAAAGATTGTAGGTCATAGTAATGTGAAAATGGAAAGTATCGTGGGCCCTCCCTGGGGTTGATGGCACATTCTGCCACCTCAGAGCTGTGGATTATAGAATTCTAAGGAAGAAGTTCTTTACTGTAAGGGTGGTGAGGCACTGGCAGATTGCCCAAGGAAGTTGTGAATGCTCCATCCCTGGCAGTGTTCAAGACCAGGTTGGATGGAGTCTTGGGTGATGTGGTCTAGTGTGAGGGGTCCCTGCCCATGGCAGGGGGATTGGAACTGGATGAGCTTTAAGGTCCTTTGCAACCCAAACCATTTCTCTAAGTATTACAGCAGCGATCAAGGCCTTTAAAAAAACCCATGGAAATCATTATGAATTACTTGGATATTTTCTACTTCTTCCAATAGATCAGCAGCATTGGTTGTTAGAAGCAGGTATTCTGTCCAATTTTACAGGGGTTTTTGTGAGCTGCAGAGGAGACCAGTCTTCACTCTGAGGAAAGCTAACACTGTATTCTGAAGAGTGTGGCAAAAATTACTTAGGAACTTTGTAAAAAAGGTAATTCAGACTCATGTAAGCATAAAGTTGTGGTATAGGCAATAGTTAATCCCATAGGAGAATTCAGAAAGTGAGAACTCATTCAAGCATGTTCCTTCATGCCAAAATAGTTGATAAAAAGTCAGACTCTTGTTACAAATTCAGGATGTTAGATTTTCCTTCATTTGTACTTCATGGAGGAAAAGGAAGTATGCCCCTATTTGCTATTATTATTATTTGCTATTCGCTAAATCAATTTATTGTTTTTATGTATTATGAAAATGTTTCAGTTAAAACTTCTTACAACCCTCTTAAAGATGGTTGCCTTTTAAAAGACCTGAAGAGAATCCAAGTATAACATCCCTGAGTCATTTTTCAAGCATACCATAAGGAATAATGGTTTTTATTTTACCATATTTATTCTTAAAGGTAACTCAATGTGTTCTTTAAAAAATGGGCTTACATGATTGTTCTGCCTTAATAGTAGCAACCTTGTTCTTCTGGAAGAGGTGGGTAATGAGGGTCAGTCAGTCACTAGACTTACCTGAGCAGAGCAGAAAGCTTCTGGTACAGACTCTGCTCTGGTGTATAACATGCAGGTCTTGCTCTCCCTAATTTTGGCTGGAGAATCTTTGGAAATTTGTAGGTCCTCAGGTGCTCTCACTGTAATCAGTGGTGTGTGTGTGCAAATAGTGCAGCAAAGCTTGGTGCAAGATTGCCTGGGAGAGGAAGGAGGCATTAAACAAAACTGGTTTCTTTCATTCTCCTATCAATTTCACCTGCTCACACTCTCAAAGTGTTACCACATACAGTTACCAATGTGCGTGCATCCATGTGGGTAAGGCCAGGATCACTTGTATGCTCTACTGAAGATAAGGAACTCTGTGTTGAGTCCTCACTCATCTCTTGGCTTGCTCCTGCCTGGCAGTGACAAATAGTTGCTAGAAGTGTTTCTAGAGTCCCTTTAAGAACCGAACAGTTCAAATTGTGCTTACTTCAGCTGCTCTAAATCTTGGGCGAGGTTGCTGAGGAATGTCGTTGCTCCCTTCTCCTGGTAGTAACACTGGCTGCAGTCTGAATGTTGGGATCACACCAAGAGGAGTGGCCCATGGGATGTGGTAACCTTGTCATTATCCTGTTACCAGAGAGTATTCTGCTGACAAGCCATCTTTACTGTGGCCTTATCTGAACATGTGCCTTCTTGTGATGCAGGCAACGCATTGCATAGTGTTTACCAGCTTGGTTCCTGTGGATCCTGTCCTTGGATATCAGCGCATGTTATTTTTGGAATGCCAGATACTTCCATGCATACTGAATTCATACCAGTCTAAATTTGATTACAAATCTTTGTAGTGATTGAGATGTCAGTCTTTGATGGATTATTTTTCCTCAGCTCTTAATTAAGAGGCCAGCAGAAGTGAGATAAAACACTCTCTGAATGAGTCTTCATGTATTTCTATGTCCATTCCATGAGGAGGCTGAGGCTGTTCTCCCTTTACTACTTCTGCAGTCACCAGAGTTCTCATAAAGCTAGGCAAAGATTTGTTATTTCTAGTGCTAAGAACGAGACATAGGTTGTTATTTTCTTTAAAAATGTATAGGAGTTACCTACATAACAGCATGGAATATGGAGAGGGAAAAATACGTTAAATGAATTGAAATACCTTGGGTTGGGTCAGATTTCATCCATGCATTCTAAGTGAGGAAAATTGAGTACACTTGCTTAAATATGTGCTCAGGGCTAGATGAACCCAAATGTTTGGTGCAGATGTGATGGTGACTGCATGCATTCCCACAAATCCCTGAGGAATACATGCACAGGATGTGGAAACTGAGAATTGTTGCTGAGGGAAAACATGGATGCTTACAAAGGCAGCACTGAGAAGGGAGTTTAGGGGAGGAATAGGTTGTAAGGCAGCTGGCCTAAATGTAGGTTGAAGCATTGTGAAATGAGGGAGTTCTATTTCAGTTAACTTGTACAAATCAGGCATTTTCAAGTTGCGTATTAATTATGCAAGAGAAGCATGTCTTCACATGTTGAAGTTACATTCCTGGAAGCTGTATCGGGCTTCTCTGGTGCACGTACTACTGAGCTTGTCTCCAAAGAAGGCAGATCAAACCCCTCAGACAATGCCCAGCATACGTTTGCTACTCAAAGCAATAGGTAAAACATTTCTCTTTAGCAGAGGTGGTGTCTGGCTTGCGGTCTTGTACAGTTACTACAGTACCCCATATCAAATTGTACAAAGCTTCCTTGCTTCCAGGTTAAAGTCAAGATGCTGAAACATTTCAAGATGTTTCAAAATCGGGCTGTTCCTTTGTCTCGTTTGGTTTGGTTTCCTCCCCCTCTTTCCTGACTGGGGTTCTGCCGAAGATTCATTCAGGATTGTTCCCATACTCAGCAGTCAGTAAGAACTGCAAGGACTCTTGATTATGCTACTCTGTTACGTATTCCCAGGGTTTGACTTGCCAGTGGCTATACATCTTGGTTTTTTTCCTTGTTGGAGGTATTGTAGGTGTGTAGTAGTTCACCTGAAGAAGTCAGAAAAGTATTACATGAATTTGTGCATTTCTGTCAACTGATTTTCTGGCAGAAATGTATCAATTGTATCAAAAAGTGACCTTTCCTGTCTAAACTCATGTGTTGTTTGATACTGTAGACATCTGGAATCTCTGTACTACCATGATACTGCTTAACTGTTGTCTGAGGGTAATGAATGTCCGTGCTTACATTGTTTGACAACTTAGTTGGCTAGTTTCAAACCAATGTATAATGTTGGTCAATAGTTTTTGCTGTTTGAGATGCAAAAATAGTAACAAAGAAAACCACTTCAGGGATTTTTGTGGAGTAATGATATAGAAGAGTAGTGTCAGTCTATGGGACTGTCTGCAGCATATGTAAGCTTTCATGAAATCCAGAATGGAAAACTGTGTTTGAAAATACATGTGTAGAAGTTAATGATGAACTAGTTCAGTCTTCAAGGTGATGAGACTAAAGCTACTTTTGCTTAGGTGTTTGATTTCAACACACAGTAAAAGTAGAAGTTTAGCTAAGCAATGCTGTTGATGTAAGCCATTCCATGAGGCACATTTCCATCTGGAGCAGTGTCAGTGTTGCATTGCCCTGTGACAGGCTGGCCATCATTTTCTTAGAGAAAATCTAATCTGTTGGTGGGAAGTTTAAAATTTCACATTACTTAATATTTCATAATGAAACGTTTCTAAGGCTGCTTGTCTTTCTGTGGGTTTGAGAGTAAAAGCATTAACGTATGTGGGTATTTCAGGGATTGTTTCAGACCCCTGTATGATTTCTGATGGATGAAACTTAATAATTTTGAGGCTAGCATGTGTAAAAAATACTGTTATCTTTCTATTACCTCATCCCTTCAGGATGGCACCCGGCCTCCACTGGATACTGATGTAAGCCTTGAAGAAATTGCTTACAGTCAACATTGTGATTGTTACACGTGAGTAGCTTCTAGTTTTGACTTTAATATGCAATGCCAAAGGTCTTCTGATGTATAATAATGTGTGTTAAGTCATTGTTAAGACAATGTCTTAGCTCTCACGGTTTATAAACCCTCCCCTTACACTACTTTTCTTGCTTTCAGTTAGGCTTTTTCCCAAGGAGTCTGTAGGAGTATATGGATCCTAAAGTCTCTTTCGTCTGGAATAGTCCTCTTCATGTTGTAAATACAAATCAGCAGAGGCCCCTTGGTTTTGCTTGGCTTTATTTTCTCATCTTGCATAATCTGAGGATAAAAGAGTCCTCTAAGCTGTGGACCCATATACAGCGATGATGGAAAGCAAATTGGTTTAACAGCCATAACCACCTCCTATCACAGAATTGAAAGCAGTGTGCTTGACAAACCAGTGAGGGCCTATTTTAACTTGTGCTTTGGGAGTACCAAGGCATGTGGTTTAGGAAAGCACAATAGCCGTATCTGTCAGAATGCTGCGTAGTTGCATTCTACGTATCTTCAAAAAACTTTATTAAATGACTTATTAATAGTTAATGATTTTCTGGAGTTTCCGTAAGTTAAAGTTGCTTGTCACAACATTTTTTGCATTTAAGAAATGGAGGCTATCATCAGTAATGAGTTTTAGTTTGTCATTGTTTCATACTTGGGAAAGATCAGTACCTTTTCTTTCTCTGCCCCCTTTCACTCACTGTCATTTGGGGGGGTGGCGTTTGGTTGGGAGTTTTTTGTTTGGGGATTTATGGTGGGATTTGATTGGTTTGGGAATTTTTTCTTTGGTTTTATGTTTGGCGTTTATTGTTGGTTATTTGGGGTTTATTTTGGTTGTGGGGTTTGGTTTCGTTATTTACATGCAGCGGTATTCCTGGCACCCCCAAATGAAGCATGGGAGTTAACTGAGAATTGTCTTTGGTTCAGTGACTTGCACCAGATACTGTTATTTTATGAGCATATTAACTGTTGAAGCTGCTTTGAGCAAGGCAACCCCCTTTTGTAATGGTGATTCCATTTGAATCTTTCATAACACTGATAGGAAAAAAAAATCTTCTCATGTTCCCACCAAGCAGCACAGTATTAATCAATTAATTTGACATTTTTAAGGCTGCCAAATGGGGGGTTTTGTCTCTTCCCTGCTTCCTATTTATTTGATCTTAATCTATGGTTGAGATCTGGAGGATGTTACTCCATAATGAAGGCTGCAGCACTGTGTAGCTCTTGTCCCGCTTTCCTGTGTTCTGAAGATCATTCTTCATGACAGCACAATCAGTCTCTTACCATGACCTGTAGTGTCTTGCCTTTCTATATGCTATCAGCAAAAGACAAGAGGATTTATCCTACAATGACCTGTTCTGTTTGTATCTGTAGAGGGGCAGACCTTTCCGCTCTAGTGCGTGAGGCTTCAGTTTGCGCCTTAAGACATGAAATGGCCCTGCAGAATACTCAGAGCAAGAAAGGTAAGAAAGCTTTACAGAAATCTTAACTGAATATGGAGAAGATAAATGGACTATTAAGTATTTAAGGTCGTTCAAGACAAGCAGAAAGGCTGATCCAAACAAAAAGTGTCAGATTTGTTTCAAGAACACATAAGCATCTTTGAAGCAACTGGAGGGGAGAGTATAGGGAAAAAATGGATATGCTGCAGGTTTAGCATAATATTTTCTTCCTAAAAGGACTGAGTCTTGTAACCTTAAAGAAAACTTTATGTTAAATTGTAGTAGTATAATAGTGTGTCTATATACATATATACATACTATTGTAGTAGTATAAACTGACAATTCATATACTAGACTGGACATACCTTCGCCAAATTTCCACAGCACCATCAAAGACTAATTATACTGACTTATTTGCAGATTTGAGTCTAGTTTTAACTGCACACATACTCATCATATACCTTTGGCATTCAATTGTATTGTTTAACTGAATACTTGCATCTAGTGTAATGCTTTGGAAAATATGAGTGTCATGTTTCATCTTAGGTGTTGAGCTCATCAGGAGCTCTTGCCAGGACCTTAACAAGGAATTATAACTAGTTTCAATGTCTGCCTTTTCCATATCTCTCTGCAATTCTAAGTTGCATTTTCCTGTTTTTTAAGTTATTTTTTCTATGCAGATAGGAAATGTAATTGGAAATTGAAGCTCTTGTATATAAAATGTGCATCTAGTTTTTCCAGTAATTTTGCTTGTTATTTTACCTTTAAGTCAAAAATGCAAAGCTAAGATGGAATTGTGACTTTTCAGGTTATGTCCTTGGAAAACATATTAGACATCAGAGGCAAAATGAAAGCCTAAGAATCATACTGGAATTTTGGTGGCTTTGATTCATTCTGTTTGATCTAGTAAATATCCAGTCTCATCTGGTTTTTAACAGCAGTAGGTTAACAGAGCAGAGTGTTTGTTTTTCTTGTTTTGAGGGAACTAGTGTGTTGGTTGGGGGGGAGGGAAGAAACAAGCTAGGACAACCTTCACAGTTGTAGGACTTGGATACCCATTTTATTTACTGTAGGTAAAAGTTTCTGATTTGAGATGGAAATTCCTGAGTTTATTCTCTTTGTTTTACATGCAGGCTTTAGTCAATCACAGATGTTCATCACTTGAATTCAGCCTCCACAACTACAGTTGCAGCCTGAGCACTTACTGTATTGAAGTGTAGGCATCCAGCAAGTCTGTAATAGCTTGATCTGCATGTTTAGAGCAGCTGCCTATTTGGGATGTCCTTGGGTTTGGATTTCCAAGCTGTCAGCCCTGGCTGGTGGTTTTGTTCATTTATATCTTCAAAAGGGTAGCATGTGTACACAGACTGGAGAATTTCTTCCTTCAGTGTTACCACAAGTGCCTCCCTCTGTACATGACTGTAGATGGGTAATGTGTGTCCTTATTAGTCAGTAGTTTGGAAACACCTGGCTGAGATCAGTGCTGCTACTTTCTGTTCTGTAGAAACTCCGTGGCAACTGCTGCTTTTTCCCTATCCTGAAGAGTGACCATTAGCCCGTATACTCTCTTTCATTCCCTTTAATCAGCTTTTAGTCCACCAAAGGATAGATCCTACAATCACTTGGAGTTTAGCAGTCCTCTGGTGGCTGTAACAAGTTACATGATTTAGCCAGCAGTTCTGCAGTTTCATAGAAAAGTTCCTTCAGCACCTTAGGGTGAATGCCATCTGGTCCTGCCAACTTACTGTTAACCTCATACCCATCCCATCCTAGTTTAATACTTCCTGTATAGTATTTCAAATAGATGTAGTTACAAAGAACATGTAGTGTATGAGGAGCTCTTAACGCTTCCAGCTGCAAAGGCAAATGCAGAGAATTCACTGACCTTCTAAACTGACCTTACCCCAGACTGGCCTTTTTGTATGAGATACTCCATGACCCCACATCACCTGCATAGTCTATAAAGCTGATCTTCTTAAGAAGGAGTGTATGAGACTTCTTGCTAAAGCAGTTAAGTCCAAGTGTGGTTTACCAACTGAGATTAAAGTTTTGCATTTTTTCAGTTGAATTTTAAAAACAAGATCTGGTCCTTGTTTGATACTTTTAAAGTAAGAGGAAAGGGAATCAGTTATCCTTCCTTCACTCACCTATGTAAATAGCTAAAAAAACAATTTCATATTTGGTTAAGTAAGTTATACCTGTTGATGTACTTCATTATTTTATCATTAATTTACCAATATAAATTGTTTTAGCTGATAAAACATTCATACCTACTTACTCAGACTAAACATTTTTGTCATCAGAAATCAAGGCAAACTATGTAAAAGCAAGACAACAAGGTCTAGATTACTGACAGCTGAATTCTCTATGGGATCAAGCCTTGGGTCTGTTTTTATCAGACAATAAGCATGAAGTAGCCTAGCTTACTTTCAATAAGAGGTAAAACTACTTTACCTAACAGTAGATAAAAGTGTGTTTATACCTAGCCATAGCTATCAGCAATTTCACCTTGACATTTTCTGGTAACTGTGTCCTTAGTGATACTGATAATCCTAGTTGCTGAATGCTGTTTACTCCTTTCCTCCCTCCCTGTTGCTAAGGCTGTATCTTGTTTCACAATTTGATTAAAGAGTTACAGGCTTAAAACCAAAACTGAAAGCAGAATTAAATTCTCATAGCTTCATTTTATTATGTTGGAGTTTTGATGACTCAGTCTTAAAGTAATTTGACTTCTGTGAAAGACCCACATTGAACTTTCTTACTGTAAGTAGGGTTTCCTTGGAAAAATAAGTTGAAATGCTGATGTTTTTAATCTATACCTTTATACTGGTGTAGCTTCATACAGTAATGGGAATCTTGAATAAGAGCTTCAGAGAACTAAGAAAGTGCGGTAAGGATGTATGTTTAGTTAAATGAACTTTAACCTTCATCTTTACTTTTCAAGCAGGTAATCATAATTGTAAACTATTTGCTGTTCTGTTCTATATCTTAAATAAGCGCTTATTTAATTTCATGCTTCCCATTCACTACACAGTCTTTTGCTGTATCAGCAGATTGTTCTAACTCAGACAAATGTATTAATGAGGAGTCCTGACAGTCCTTTCATGTCAGCACATGCCATTTCACATTACAAAGATGTAAGCAAAGGTAGTGGCAGTACATACCTGTGTAAACAAAATCATCTTAATGGAATACATTTGAAATGTACCAGGTTGACTAAAGACATATTTTTTGTACCTTTATCACATCTAATACCTGGGTATAGCATTAGGATTGCAATGAATCTGTACAGTAATGTTATCTTGGGATTCTTAAGTCTAAACAAGGCACTTGCACGTGAGAGCAGAGGATTCCTTTTGTTTCAGCATACTGAAGAAAACCAACCTGTTTGAAGAGGTTATGATTAGGAGTAATTAATGCAGCAACCCATAGTAAGGTCAAAAAGGCAATTTGCATAAACTTAAACAGAGTTGTAGAAGTGAAAGCTTTTGTTACTTCTGGGTAATGCCAGGCAGTACTATAAAGTCAATTAAGGAATTGAGCATCCTGTAATAAAGCTGGAATGATAGATTTTTTTTCTAGATACTTACTCAGTAGCACTCTGTATGGAAGTTTAATAATAAGTATGTATAGAAAATAGACCCCAGAACTGGAAGCAGCAGGATTTGAGGCATTCACTTCCAGAAGGGCTGAGAGACTTGAATTCTAACTGGATTTGATGCAAGCAGCAGTTAAGTCACATCTTTAAAAATGAAACTCTCAGTCTGCAGTTAAAAACTGAGGTAAATACCTAACAGCTTTCTGAAACAAGCATTCTTTGGCTTAAGGTGCAAGGGCTAGAGGGAATAAGATCTTGTCTAAAATCATAAACAGGAGGCTGCATAAAATTTGTAAGAGTTCAGGTGGTCTTAACACTGCTGAATTTGATCTCGTCCAACTGACTAGCACATGCAGTTGGCTAGGCTCCAGCAATGCTGCCTTGAAATGCACACAACAGCGTTATTGTCACTTGGCTGCAGTTTTAACACATTATTATGCTCTGTTCTCTAAGGAGAAATCAAGATTTCCCATAAACACTTTGAGGAAGCTTTTAAGAAAGTGAAGCCTTCAGTATCAAAAAAGGTAAGATAAGCTTTAGGTATGCAGGACTCCTTACTCCTCTGGAAAGGATACTCTTTATGCTGGAACCTGGTGGGAATAGTAAAGGTTGCAGTATACTTGCATTTCAAACTGACACTACCTGTTCCTGCATTAAACAAACCTAATGTTCTTTATAGGGTCAGAAGTTGAAGTCTCTCCTTTCAGCTGCAGATGATGCCTTGCATGTAGACAGATTACCATGCTATCGAGGTTATATTTTAGTATGGCACCTTGGACTTCTTACTGACATTCCTGGATTAATTATTGACCTGGACCTAACCTCTTAGCTGTGAAATATTCTAAAAGCCAAGGCTTTTAGAGTGCTCCACATCTTGCCATCACCTTTTTCTCCCCTAGATGAATGTGACACCCAGAGACGCTCAAATCATTTTTGTTACTGTGCAAAAAAACCAGTTTGAGATAAGACATAAGAGACAAGGGCTATATCAGTCTTTTCATTGTTTGCATTTGTCAAGGAAGTTTGTTTTAAGTTTCCTTATGACCTGTTCTTTTCAAAGACTGAAAGGAAAGCTGTTCTATCATCTCAATTACCATAACTGAGAGGCTGATATATATATAGGAATTGTTATTGCTGTAGGGCTCTCCTGGATAGGTCTCTCTGTTGCCAGAGTGTACTGAAGCCAAAATAAACTAATACAGTCACTTTGGACACTAGCAAGAGAGACATGAACTAGTTAACCCTTTCCTTTCATTGTTATTGTATGTTGATGGTCATTAACCTTTTCTGAAAGTTAGAAGTGATCTTAGGCACCAGGGCCCTTTAAAGATGGTACTTGTGGTTGTCTTCTTCCCCTTTGCTAATCCCCAAGCAAACAGCTAAGAAGAAACAACCACAAAAACTTAAGAAGATGTTTTAACTTAACAATCACTTAAGACATACTCCTTCCGATTAAAAATTAACCAGAAATATAATTCTACATCTTAAAGGCAGCTTAAATATCACATCTCAGAACCCTATATTTCAGTTACAGCCATCTGAAGAACCTTCAGGTAGATATTTTGAAGTACAATATACTCATCTGCCATTTCCAGATGCTACTTTCTATCTGCTAGACAGATTGAGTCTGACAAAAGCTCTCCACACCTTCCTGTGAATACTGGAAGGTAAAAGCTGCATCTCACTGATTTAGTGTTTCTAACTCTTCCCTCCCGTACATATCTCTGCATTCTGTTAACATGCTTTTGGTTCCACCAGTTGACTCAAGACAAATCAAAATAGGTTGTTCTTCCAGCTATGAACAGGCATCACATTCTGAAGTCAGTTATTTCAGTGCAAGTATTCTGTTGCTCAAAAACTATCATTTAAAGTGTCAGTTGAAAAGTATGAAGGAATAGTTGTCAGATTATCAAAAGAAGATCCTGTCAGTTCACTCTGGCAAAACTAAATTGGGGAGTTAAATGTCAATTCAGCAGCTCCCCAGAAAAGAAGCAGTATCTTAGTGAAGCTGTAATTCTGAACCTAAAATGGCAATATTAAGTGTAAGAGCTCTTGCCAGAGGCTTCTATTAATTACACATCATTGGTGACTGTCACTGGAAGAGCCTCATTCATGAGCAAGGGTAGTGGGGTTTTGCTGTATTTAGGTTTTTCTTTGCAAGTGTTTTAAAATACAGCTAATTGGGTCATACAGCTGGTTTGTTTCACTTTAAATAACACATATAAAGTCACTTTTATACAGTGCATGATTTTTTACCATTGTCTAAAGCTGATTTTTCTTCTTGCCACTGTTAGGATCAAATCATATATGAAGAACTACACCAGTCACTGTGCAGGTGATGCATTTGGACAAACCCCAGGAAACTTACTCTGCGTTGGTGGAGAGTTTGGCAATACCTGTGCTTGAGTTCAAGAGACAGACTGGAAAGAAACTGTGCTAGATCTCTCGGAACTGTTTACACTGTACTTGGAAAAAGTCATAATGACCTACTGCTCTAAAGCATCTTTAACTATTTCCAGATTAAAAAACAGAATACACTTCCTGCTTATCACATTTTTAAAAGTGAATGCTTTTAGTGCTAAAGAGCTAATACCACTCCTATATTTGGTGCCCTTAACCAGGAAGCCCTTAGAGACAAAGAGACAAACATTCCGGTGTTTTTACTGCTCAAATAGCTGTTTTCAACCATAAATGAAAATAGCCAAGGTTGCAGGAAGGAAAGCTCTTGAAGAATCACTGGGAGGACAGAGCTGGGGAATCAGACTGGAAAAGTACTGCACTGTGTTACTGTAACATGAATCATGCCTTTTACAGATACACTGGCACATTATGACTGTGTTGGCAGGTTACTTGGAGTTTCCAGCAGCTTCCTCCACCTTAACAAAAGAACTATCCACAGATGGTAAACTGTCTTAAAGTTATACCTAGGAGAGAGTGAAGTTTGGAAGTGATATGATAGTGTAGTTTAACAGCCACCTAGGAAACATTTGAAATGGTAAGATTTATCTAGCAAGCTGATTCTTAATTAAATTGACAAATCTGCAACAAAAATCTTATTATGCATTTGAGTTTCTTAAGTGTGCTGATATCCTTTGGGAGGAAGGAAAACATCATTGGCTTTGTGACACAGGGTAAGAGCCTCAAGTTTTTTAAATACAAAAAAATTCCATCTCAGGAAGAAGTCAACTTTCATCATCAAACTGGGAAGTATCTGAGTTAATTCAAAACACTGAAATGTGACAGACACAGCAATTGATTTCTGGAAACTACAAACCCTCATGGATTTTTTTACCAGTGCCATCATTCTACAGCATTCTTTTAATGATTAATCTCAGCTCCTGTCTTTGATCAATCTTAAGCTTATTAAAAGCACAACAACCAGTCAAAGATCAGAAAAGGAAATTTCTGCTAGCAAATTTCATAGTCTTAACTTCAAATGATACTTAATGAAATTTCAGTGTGAACAGTTAAATACTTTTCATAGCAACATTTATCCTGTCAGCATTCCCCCCTACTTTAACATACAAGAGGTGATCATTTCATCTCCTGCTTAAATCACAATTCATTAAGCAAATCATCCTCTTCTGCTGATCTAACTTTAAAATTGACCTTGCCTTGAGGGGGAACAGTGCCTTACATCTTTGATTCTTCTTCGAATTGCCATCTGACAAAAGATCTCACACATTTTTTTCCCCAGAAGTAAATGGGGGTGGGGGGAGATAATTACAAATAACTTATCCTCACAGGCTTGTGTTTTAAGAATACTGACACTCATGGCAGATTGTACTTACCACTGTGATTTTTGCAAAAAATGAGATACTAACTCCCTCTTCCAGTGACTCAAGCTGTGGCCCATATGACTAACAGATGAAGCCCTTGCATGTAAAACAGAAGATCTGATAATTACAAGTAAATCAGGCTTGGAGCTGCAGAAATCCAAGATGAAGGATCATTATTTTATCTTAAGAGTAGTTTCACTTGTGCATGTTCATTACTCTGAGGCAATGCAATTAGGACATCAGTTAAGTAATTTTAATGTAAAAATCATACCTAGATGTCACGTACAGAGCTATACAAGAACCACCTACATCACAAACGTCTTCCTCTTTTAGCTCCAAATTTACAACTCGACTTTCTTTTTTTAACCACCTTTCTTAAATAAAAGCTCTTTGCTTTATAGAAAGCTACAACTGTGTGGAAGCAAACTGTGAACTCTTAGTACAATAATACACTCAATTTAGTTGGGTGTTCCAGAGTTGACCAATGTAAAGAACCAAGCAGGAGCCCCATGAAAACAGTATATGGTATTTCAAATACTAATTTGGAAAGCATCACCCATTCTGCCTTTAGATACGGTGATTCTAAAGGCCATCACTGATTTTACCTGCCTGTGGCACACATTGGTTTCAAAACCAGCTATATAAGAAACAAATCAGGAATTAAAAAAGGTCTAACTCTGCTAAACTGAAATATGTTATCCTTTCCAGGAAAAAAAAATACATACACAAAACGTGTAACTTTCAAGGTGTCTGATGATCATTCTTCTTAACACATGATGTTGGAAATAGGATGCAGGAGGGTCTGAATTTAGAAGAAAATCTGAAGTTAAGTTGAAAGGCAGAAGAAGCCAGATCAGTCAAGTGTCCATATACTGTTTGCTTCCCTTGGCTGGGCTGCATGTGTGTCAAGGAGCAGACAGAGGCAGGCAACTGAACTCTATTTGACTGTTCACACAAGAATATGCTGTACCCACACTGCTGCTTTTTCCTGAGGGAAATTCTGCTTAGGTTATTGTACTTACCACTGAAAAAACAACTTGATAAGAAATAAAATGCAAGAGCCTTTGTACACATAAGATGGGAGCTGCTTTAAGGAAGAAGTTTTTTCACATAATAGAGAGACCACTACTTTGTTCTGCATATGCAGCTACCACCCCTCCTGTCAGACATGCTTTAGAGTTTTTCCCCTCTAGTCATCTTGTTTGTTGTGACAAGCTCATGAAACTGTTCATCATGCCATTCTCCTCTCCCTTTTCCCCAGGCTAGCCACATATCTAAGTCACAGTGATGATTCTGTCCCAGAGCATATTAGACGCTCACTTGAGCTTGGATAGGGGGTAGAGGCAGTGCAGGGGAACTGTCAGAGAAGAAACACAGTCTGTATTTTTGGCTCAGTAAGAAACTTTTTCAACATCTCTGTCCTTACTAAAGTCTTGGATAGCACTGCAGGCTTGATTGTGAAATAGAGGATTTGATAGAGAAGAAATAATTGTGTACATGGAGTTGCAGGTTGCCATACTAAAGACACAGCTCCCTGATTCAGACACACCTATTTGTCAGATTGCTTCTGCAATAGGGGCTAGGAGAACAATCTTGGCAGACGCAGAAGCAGCTCCTGTGCTTTGCAGTGCTCAAGCTAGAGCAGTAGAACTTGTTTTGCCTTAAGTCTTTTTGAGTCTCTTCAATTACAGAGCAGTACCCTTCCCAAAAGCTGTGTCTTAGACCACTGACCATGCAAGATCACTACCTGAAAGCAACTTTTCACCTGTTTGTCCAACAGGGCTAGAATAGCAGCCTGCAGTCTGTAACACTGACATTATTGCTTGCAGAACCTCATCATTAAATAAGGAATGAACAGCTTCAAGTTCTACTGTTGCTGCCACACTTCTTCATCTGATACAACAAAAAATGCTGAGGAAGCAAAGTTGAGCCACTGAACTCATTACCTAACAGTGTCTACATACCTAGCACAGATCCATTTCTCAACATCTGTAGACTCTTAAGCGTGCATTTACATGCTTGCTGGCATGTAAAGACTTAACCAGACTACTTCTGAGACACAAAACTAAAAGTCTTAACTACTTTCCAGTTCACCTCTGGTTCCAGGTAGGAAGTCTTGCCCTGGATCTGAAAGCATGGAGAGCTCTAGCCAGAAAGATGCACCCATTTAACACATGTTAATTGTCACTCTTATGGAGCAGACCGGTTCAACAGCAGAACAAGAATGCCAGAGGCAAGAGTTGTTTTGAAAGAGGAATATACCCACGCCTGTCCTGTGGGAAAACTCATGCCTAGTATGATGAGATTCCAGGATGCATTACTTATTCCACTTAAGCAGCTTCAAATAATTAGGGGCGTGTGTGTTAAAAGCCATGCAAGGCAGTTTATTAGGAAAACTAAGTTACTCTGAAAGCCCTGAAGGGGATTCAGAGCTCTGCACAATTAACTGCAGCTAAAATATTTGGATGACATGTTTAATACAGCTGACCCAAAGTCAGCTCTGTTTTGACAGTTACAACTCCTGGCTGATTTCATATGAAGGAGAGGTTTGCCAAACTGACAAACTAGCAAGATGCTTTAGGTAGAAAGGAACAAACCCTAACAAGCACGTAAAAAGGACAAAGTTAACTCGTTCCCATCGGAGTAGATCTTTGAAAACATTATAGTTGGGTTTTACTGTTATGGCTCTTAATCACAGAATAATAAAATTAATGCTCTTTGTTCCTTACAGGTTAGTCAAAAGGTCCCTCCAACTTCCGGAGAAGTGTTGCAAACATTACACTAACCTGTTTCTGCCAGATACATTCTAATAGCATTAAAGTTACTGAATTCCTTAAAAACAGTAAACAGATGATTCATATATATGTCCAAAAAAACCAGTATTTTTTGTGCCATGCCTTTGGACTACACACCACATTATGACTGGACTAAACTAGTTATTCATTTAGAATATACCAAACAAGTCAGGTAGTCTGGCTGGTCTTAATTCCTTTTACCAGCAGTTCAGAAATGCTTCTGACTTCTAGGGATGAAATTTTGCTGCCGTACAGGTTAACTTTCAGATGATCTGCTTCTGGCAAAATCCCTACTACAAGTTAAATGCCACAGCCTCTTGTGTATAAGACAGGAACTGTATGCCTAATAATAGCTATCACCAATGCTTGCCAGAATCAGGCCATGGTGCAGACACAACTTAAGTCTCAGTGGCTGAGATTAACCTAGTCTAGTGAATCTTCTCCAACAGGTAGCAAGTAGATGATGTCTCAAAGATTACAGCAAGCAGAGAACTCCCCACTGTCCTGCAGCTTTTACAGTGAAAACAGGGTCTTTATAATCACAGGTGGAAGGAAAGATCATAGAACACCTTAAAGCAACATCTGCAATTTTAAACAAGAGAAATGGCAACTTCAGTCCTGTTTAAAAGCAGGAATCCACACTCGGACTACCTATTGGGATATAAGTAAAGGACATCAGGGATTACATAAAGTAGGTAATTAAGCCCAAGTACAAAATCTGACTTTGAACTCTGGGTAACTTATCATCAAGCCTAACTGATATCTCATTAAAACTTTAGCTTTTAGCCATAAAACTTTCCAGAGATTCTTTCCATCCTTCATCTAGCTGTGTTAAGCCATCAACACTGAAGAGATTCTACCTTTTGCTTCTTAAATTGAGCAGTCACACAGAAGTGGCTCAAAAAAAAATCCCCCAAATGTATGTTCTGCAGCATAAGCCTATTGAAGTTATTCAACTGAAGTTTTCCTTGAGTAGAAAGGCAAGGCAATGATTCTTTACAGTTTGTCTATACAACCACTCAACAGAACAGGTCTTACATCTGCTGTAAAAATACCACATTTCACTAAAACTCAAGTTCCTCAGTATAAGGGAACCAGTCAAAAATTCATCCAGTATTACTTTAATATTTGCTTTTTAATTACATGTAAGAATACTAGATAAAGTCTATGTTGACATTACACTCTACCCTGAGCAATATGCTGGCCAGCTAGCATGTTACAAAGTGACTTCATTATCCTGCCAGTAAGTGGTTGGCACACTTGCACACCATTTCTATTGCTTAGCCACAGGTAAGGGACCCACACTTAAACAAAATACATTAAAAATAAGACCACAATCAGGCAAGGGTTACGAGGCACCAACATACTCTTGTCAGGCTCTCAGCTTCTGAAAAAAAACAAACAAAAACCAACAAACTCCAAAACACACCAAAACAAACGTGTGAGTTGAAGGCAGCATCTAAAAAGTTAGTTAGTTATAGCAAACCAGTGTGGACAGCAGCTAAGACTTACACCTTCATCAAATTCCATCTTTGTAAGTGAACCAGAGGGTCACCATTTGAGATCTGAGGTTGATTTGAAGCCATCTTTGGCTGCTTAAAGCCATCATCAGTGCATTAAATGATAGAAGGTAAATACACTGCTCTGAGGTATGTAGAGATTCTTCAATGTTCAGCAAGTCTGTGCATTCTCTGTTCCCAATTTTAAAACTTCTTCAGGAATTTCGATATCACCACCTGTGCTTCCACCACATTTTAGTATGTAAGAAAGGCAAGTGTGTGTGTAGGGTACTGTCGTTTTAGGAAGAAAAAAAAGATCATTTAGTAACACCTTTTTATGTACATACATGATAAATATACTTAATAGTTTGCCAGACAGTACCTGTTTCAATTGCTTCAGTTTTCATACAAGCTGAATTTTCAAATGAGGGTAAAAATTTATAGGTAGAGCATTTAAAACCATGGCAATAGCAGAGACAATTAGGACAAACCTAAACCTTTTCCTTTGAACACAAAAAAAACACCCCACCAGTAACAAGACTTTTTCCATTATGAAAAAGGAAAAACCTCATCAGTTACATTAAGCTACCTAATGGCTTAAACAACACAACTCTAAATGTTGGCTGCTCAAGCTACATGCCAACACAAGCAGCTTAAACAGTAGGTAGAGACCCACAAAGTTGGTAATACCCTTGAATTCCCCACCTTTTCACAAAGAAGACACACAAACCATCTCAAAGATACCAGGTTCATTCTGACAGATTGCTCCTTAGAAAACACAGAACTTTAAAGCAATGCTTCAAATGACATGTTATATATTTAAACAGAAAAAGGCTTAAGATTTCTGTGCAAATTTAGTTCATCCACCCATAAGTTAGGAAACGGGTTCAACAGAAGGTTTATGTTAACAAATCATGTTAGGGTAGAATTAACAGGTAAGTACAGCATTTGAACACTAGTCATCTAAACTGCATTTTGTGGGCTGTGTACTACATTGAGAACTCAGTATTTTTTAAAAGGTAGGCAGGTATTTTACATAGTTTTAACACCTGCCAAAATCCTGTAACAAAGTGATTTAGCATTATGTATATAACACTGATCTTTAGGCAAACATCGACACATTAAACCAACAAGTCCGAAGACTGCGAGGAATGTTACAGCTGGTAGGAGCCTGCTACGAAATCCTTAAGGATGCATTGCTGTGTTGCCGTAAATCTTAATTCAGGACACTGGTGAACAGCTTTAGCAAGAGACCTTGTACCAGCCACTTTAAAGCAAGCAGACTGTTGTTTTTTTTTTTGGTTGCCAGAAGTTTAATCTTGCTTCACTTCACCCTTTAATTGCCTTTTCATACGTGAATATGGGCTGATTGTGTCATCCATCACGAAGTCATATAGTACTTTTACCCAAGAGTTATATTGTGGCAGGTTGTCATAGTATTCAGCTGCTATTTTCTTCACCTAAAGAAGAAATACAAGGTTTATTTGCTATTTGTATTAGCACTAATAATGAAACTTTACAATCCTCAATGTGTAAATTAATACAGAGCCCTAAAAGCTCATTTTGGCTGTTAAGAGTCTACAAGGCAGGCTACTAGTACCACAATACGAACATTTCTTGAAGGAAAAAGCTACTCCCTGGTTGTTAAGTAAACATCATGTAAAACTTCTCTATTGAAGCTAACCAGAACAAGCTGCTAGCACTGAAGAACATCCACTGTGCTACCTACAGAATGATGGAGCTCATAAAAGTACTTTGGTTGCAGTGGAAGAAGGTGATTCAGTTCAGTGCTGACTCATACGAGTTATCACCAAAAAGGATGCTTTATGTTCTAGGAAGAGATGTTGAAACAGCTATTTTTACATGTAGCTTCAAATCTTAGCACACAAGGAAAAAAAAAGGCATCTTATTTCTGGTACATCCTGTTTCTGCAGACAGGCATCAGAGAACAAATATAAACCACTTCCAAGGACTTCGATCTCTTATGTACATGCTGACTAGACCACTGTTGTAATCTATGAGAGATTGAAATCCCTATTGATATTTAAGGTCAACCACTTAAAGACTTAAAACCCTGAACAAAACAAACCTGATTTTTCACTAAATTCCACAGCTTTAGACAGAAGAAAAATATTAATCTGTATAAGCCACAAACCAACCCAAGATACCTGCATGCCTGCTTTGGAGCTGAAGATTTTTTCTGATCCATCATCACACCTATAGTGTGCTCCACAGTGCATCTAGCCAGTATACTTTTATTCAATAGTAATTATACCAAATACCCCAGCTGGAATCAAGGGGTCAGGTACTTTAGTGATCTTCAGCACACAGCATAGCAGAGTCCAGTCCGATCAAATTAACTATGCTCTTCTAAAAGGCAGCTTTATTCTTTTATCAGAGCTGTGGATTAAGAGTCCTATAGCAGAGTTGAGTATTTACCTCTGCAATTAAGTACTTGGAAAAAAAAAATCATTCCCTACTTACAACTTAAGTACTGGTCCAGTAAGTGAAATGCTGGTTCACCAGTACGAATCTTGGTATCAAGGTGAGTTAAAGCAGCTTTGGCTGCACTTGAAAGATGAAATCTATGGACAAGAGGAATCATCTGTCTCTTTCAAATAAAAAAAAAAAAAAAATCAACAAAACCCACAGAAAAATCTCAACAAAGGAGTTACAGAATTTAGCTGCCCTGCTAAAGTAGTGCTGGAGTAGTTATTTCACCTACACGTCCACCACTGACAACAGAAACAACAAACACTCCAAAGGCACAAGCTTACAAGGTCTTACTATTAAGTGCAGTAACAAAGCTACAAGACCAGCACCACAGCTGCTGTCAAACTGCAAATTTCATGTCTGATTAAAGACACTTTCCTCTGATAAAAGCCACTTTTGACCGAAGATGAGTTTTAGGCTTAACCCTGGAAGCCTGTGTTCCAATACTCCAATTGGGACACACATATACAGTGACAATTAAGCTCCTGCTGAAAAGCCAGCAAAGACTTAGGAACTAATTTGAAAATTCCCATCTGCTCTCATGTGTAAGGTCCAAAGTCACAGCTTTGAAGCCCAACACTTATTTAGGGTTCAAAGAGGAAACTGAGCTGCTCCAAACTAGAAAGCTATTAAACATCAGCAGTACCTCAAACCCTCTCTTTTCCCCATCAGAGAATGACAGTGACGGAAGAGACTGAAGGATAAGCATGCGTAAGAACACTGTCCTTCAGATTTCAAAGACAGAGCCAATGAATGTGAAGTTATTTGCATCTTCTTAACTAGTTTCTGAAGAAATCAGAAGGCTGGTTGTGATTAAAGAATACTCAATTAAGTGCACAAATTAAGACATACATTTCCTCCCTTCCATTTTCATGGAAGAGGCTGTGGTTAGGTTAGGAGACCACTGAAATTATAAATAATTACCCCCTTCATCACTCAACTTGAAAATAGTTCTTTGTTCTTGTTTGGGGTTTTTATCTCCCAACTTCCATTCTTCTATCGGTGTTCCACCCAATTTTTAAGTTAAATTAGGGCTTATTTTGAGCAAAAGTAATAACCTCAGAAGTAAACTTACCAGTGGAAGGCTCTTGCCAGGAATATTAGGGAAGTCATGATGTTCATTGTGATAGCCAACATTAAAAGTGAGCAAATTAAGTGGCCCATAGTAGGAGTAAGTCTCATGTCCTTTCAGAAACATGTAATGTTCAGCTATGAAGTGTCCTGAAATTGGGTGCAACCCAAGTCCAAGTACTGAACCAGCAAGCATGTAAAATATGGATTTAACTCCCCACAAATAATATATCACAACATCAAAAGAAAGTTGAGCCAACAAATTAATTATTTCAAGTCGAGTAATAGGTTTAGGATTGATGCAGAGAGGTCTAATCGCATAGAAAAATGGCTGAAGAACAATCCATATGAACTTCCTAAAACGGGTGCAGAAAAACCAGCCTTCAAAGTTGGTAGGAATGTCCACATCAATTCCATCGCCTCCTAAATAACGATGATGATCCATATGGTATCTCTTGAAGGATATGGAATATGGGAGACCAAGAGGGAGGTTGGCAAATATCCCAAACCATCGATTCCACATGGCTTTGCTGTTGCCAAAGGCACTATTGTGGGAAATCTCATGAATTGCCAGAGTCATGGAGTGGCTAATACAGCTCCCAAAAACGTATGCCCAAAAGATTACCCATTTCCAGTCCAAGTCTTTAACTAGGTAAAATGCAGTCAACTGCGCAAGAACCATCAGCACAACCACCCAGATCAAGTTGTAGTCTGGCTTCATCAACGCTTTAATCTCTGGATGCTTAGCTAGATGGGAAGGAATTCAGTGAAAAAAAGCAGTTATTTAGAAGCTCTCCTCACAACCAACTATCCCAATTAGATTACAAAAGCAGATGTAGCCATTCCTTCCCTTCCTTCCAGTTAGGGCTGTCTGCAAACATAATGAAAACACCAGCTTTCCACTTGTGACATTTATTGCAATAATGAATCCTTTCAAATTATATCATTTTAGCGTTTTTCTGTTGCTCAGGAACTAGACCCGTACATGACAAGCATCAGTACCACCTCCGGCTACCCAGAAAGGAACAGCTTTGAACTGACAACCCACCACCAATTCAGAAGGGCTGATTTTGGGCATCTCGCTTGAAAACGCGGGTATTCACCACCACTCCTGGGTGGCACGGCGACCTCTACGCCTTGCACACGAGCTTTTTATGCCGATCAGCAGACACGTTATCAATTTTTCAGCTCGCTTCCTACCCCACGAAGGGCTCCGCGGAAGCGGGCGGAGAGCGGCCCGCAGCCCCGCAGGGAGTGAGAGGAAACCGCACCACCCGCACCGCGGCTCTCCCTTCGCAGCTCGAAATGGCAGCCCGGGCCGCTCACCCTACGTCCGGGGCCCGGGCGCTGTCTCCGCCGGCAGCGAGCCGCCCCTCGCCTCCTTCTCCTTCCCCTCCCCCGCCGCCAAGGTGGCGGCTCCCTCTTCCATATACGCTGCCGGCGCCGCTCCCCTCCCTCGGCCCCTGCCAGTTCTGGCCGCGGCCGCACTCCTCGGCGCTCGCCAGTCCCCACGCTCCAGGTTCCTACAACGGTCAGCGGCGACAGACGGGCCCTCCGCACGGCGCCCCCCGGCGTGGGCGCCTGGCAGCCATTTTGTGGGGTGGCCCCCGCGCCCCGCCACGCAGCCAGCGGCAAGGAGCGGCAGCACCGCCGCCACCTCTCCTCCTCACCCAGGATCTCCTTGCGGCGGTCGGCATGAGGCTGGTCCGTGTAGACCCACTCAAAGTCCTCTCTGGCGACGGTGTTGCCCATCTCGGCAGCGCCGACACTCTAGCCCGCCCGCCAGCACCCAGCCAGCTCCGCTCCACAGAGCCCAGCCCGCCCCACTCCTCGCTTTATAGCTCCGCGGAGGCGGCTCGGCGGGAGTCCCGCCCGCCACCCCGGCCTCGCTTCCCATTAGCTAGCTGCCGGCTGTCAGGGCTGACAGACCCGCCCCTGCCCGAGACGGGCCTGGGCGGGAGGGCGAGGCGCGGTGCGAAGCCGTCGCCTGAGGAGCCGGGCGGTCCTCGGTGCCAGCGCCCTCCGAAGGGCTGCTGTGTGTGTCCCCTTCATTAAGGAAAAGGTCCGCGTTGATCCGTCCTGCGGCCGTCCGGGCGGGCTCCGGTTCCCTGACCTTCCCGCTCTCGTCCTTGGCCGAGGGGCCGGGTGTGGGCTGAGCGGACCGTGACGCGCGGCCGCCTGAGGGGAGCAGGGCGCGGGGCGGCAGCTGGCCCCTCAAACCAGCAGCGCGGTGAATCACTCATGAATATGAAATATGAATATGAAATGCGGTCAATTACCTCATAAATAACTGATATGTAAGGAGGGAGGGAAAAGTCTCGGCTTGTAACGCTGGCCCTGCCTCCGGGAGCGCCCCTGCGCCCAGGCGCTGTGGAAACTAGGAGCTCCTTCATGGCTCGCCGTGGTAGGGTGGACGAGCCGGCTTCATGTTCACACACCCCCCACCCCGCCGTGTGCTGCCTCCTGTCCTGAATGGTGGTCATGCGGGTGTAGCTGCCGGTGGGATTTCTGACCCCTCGGTGGTGACAGCCTGCCCAGAAGCCGAGGCAGACCGTCGAGCAGACTCATGCGAGTTGCTTTATTGAGACTGCGAACAGAAACCGCCTCTTCCAGTGGCCCTTCAAACAGCACTTTTTCTTGTTCCTCGGTGAGAGATGTGTAAGGACTAGCTGTCATTTGGCCCAAGTCTAAACTTCTAAAAGCTGCCTAAAGATACATCCTCAGTTGCAACTCCAGAGCACCTGGGCCGAGGTAGGTCTCCATTTTCTTTGCTTTTTTTGGTAAGATATTTTAAGAGCTTTGACAAACTTCTCTGTGAGAACTAAACTCCATTTAATCTGTCCCTACCTCTATTTTGCATAAAATACTGACTGTGGGCAGTTCAGTTACAAAGACTACTTTATGTAGAAGTTAGAATGAGTACTTGCTTGGAATTTTAGTTGTCCTTAATTCCACTCTAATAGATGCCTCTTATGATAGATAGAGGACTAGATGCTCTCAGGATTGATAAAGCGATAGATATCCCTTATGATTAAGTGATGGATACCTATATGATAAAGGTATACATGCCTCTTATGATGGATAAAGGGATAGACACCATTTACACTAGTAAATGTGATAGATGCTTGTTATGATAAAGGAAGTGATGGATGCCTCTATGATAGATAAGGTATGTAAACCAATAATAACTGATAAAAGTAACAGAGGAAGTTGTCACAAAGTAAATTATACCTGATGTATGCATGTAATACGAATATCTCAAGGTTCATGATGAATTGCTTGAAATTTATTAGTAATAATGAAAAAAAAAGGCTGATAAATATTACTCCATGTGCAATGGTGCAAATGCAGTGGAAATACAATTCCTACTTGAAAATGTTTACAACCTAAAGTAATGGACAAAGCACAGGATCTATAAGACAAAACAACTGCAAATATTTTTGTTTACACACGTTTCTAATCTGTGCATATTAGGATGTGAATTAGAAGTGTAAATGGGAAGAGTGGAAGAAAGATGGAAAAGTTTATCCATAGCTTTTCCCTCCATAGTCACATGTGAGGAGTGGTGCAGCATACATAGGAAAACTGATGTTTCCATTTCATCAAGGCATTTTGTCCTTGTTCAGTTTTACTTCTTGCTCAGTGACCGCTTCACAATAAACCAGGAAGTGTGTTTACCAGAGAAGTTGTTTGCAAAATTGCCAGGATCACAAGTGTTTCACTCTGTCAAAACTGGGCTACATTGGAATGGAAAGTTCAATTCCCAGCTCCAGCTTTGGACATTATGGGTCTGGATGGACAGGTTGAAAAACAAGTCTCCCTTGTTCCTCAAATGTTCCCTTCTCATTGTAGTTCAAACATTAGCACTGCACTAAAGACCTTCTCAACCATGCTAAGGATCCTGCAGAAAGAACAAAATGTGGCTGCTGCTAAGAAAGGTCATAGCTATTGTCGGCAGCACTGGAGAAAAAAGATAAGGGTATCGAGTTCAGTACACAGCAGCAGTCTTACAGCACTGCAAATGTATATAGGTTTTGAAAATGGTCACAAGTTTCAGCAGGGTAATTAAATAGATTCCAGATTTATAAAATAAACATTCCATTGCAGCCAAACAAGGCTTAAACTAAGAAAAATATTAAATAGGACAGTTTTGGAAAATGTAATTGTCCAAGTGTTCTGGAGTGCAGTGTCTTTGCTAATCACTGAGCTTTTCAGGTTTAAGCATCCCATGTCACAAATCCAGATTAGGTCTTCAGCAAGGTAACAGGTTTTGTATGGAACTTTCCCTTCCAAAGACAAAGACACCCAGTACCTAGCATGTATTCAGCTGGCACAAAGCTAGAACAAAAATCCTGGGGTGCTCAATTACACATAAGCCACAGCTGGCAGCGCATCCAGCCAGTACAACTGCAAGAACGGAGAGCTCAGGGACAAGTGAGCTGGTCCAAGGACAGTGCAAAGCAACACAGGAATGCAACTAGAGTATCAGAACAGTTCACAACTAGCAGATGTGTTGCTGTAAGATACTCCAAACAGAATTTACACCTATGAAAGAAAAGTAACAAACTATCACTGCAATTTGCCAGTTACCATCAGGAACACTAGGAAATCAGGTTATCCTGGCTTGTCTAAAGACACATTGAACTACTTCTTACATCATTCTATGTTCAGGAGGCTCTTGATGCAGAAAATTCCTTAGGTGATCTTAGCAGTTCCCATAATTAACTGTTAGAAAATCTTAGTGAGAGCAACAAAGCTTCTTTTCAATAGTCTGACCTTTTACATTAAGAAATTATGTGGAGGCATCCTTGTAACATTAATGAACTTCTGTGATTAAGTTAATGTGCTGAGTATCAGGAATTAAAGACCCTACCATGAAACAAACAGCTGTTACAAAGCAAGCTGCTGTTCTAAGACAAAAAAAAAGAAAGCTCAAAATCTAGGAAAGCCTCAGGAGTTTTAAGCTATTTTAATAAACAGCTGTAGAAGACACTTGGCTTTCTCTGTCAACCCTGAGCAGTACTGTTTCAGCCCTTGCTACAAGTGCTAAAACTGAAGACACTGCAAATATTTTTTTACGTTAACTTGTAAATTACATCTTAATCTCACTAATTTGAGGTTCTACATTGAACAGATTGTGTGAACACAAATTGCTACTAACACTACTTTTTGAGGCTGATACACCAATTCATGTGAACCTGCACAAAAATTTATAGTCAGAAATTATTTTAATTCAGGCTATTTATCAGCTTGTTCATATACTGCAAAATGCACCCTTTTATATTTAATAAGGTTCAGTATGGGGTCAGAAATTAACGTTCCAGTTATTCCTCTACTATGACTTGTTTTCCATATTCTATCTGTACCACTAGTGTATATTCCAATCTGACAGTCATCTCCCTCCCTCCCCAGGAAGTGAAAACAAAATAGTAGTATACCTTTGCTGTGACATTTCTTGGAGATTGCTTGTAATGATCCCCCTCTGCCACTTAAGTTTCATGGGGCTCATTCAGTTCTACTACATTTGGTAGCACACAGAGGATGATACACCTGCAAACTCGCAGCACGTGATACTTCCATTGGTTGAAGGTTCCAACTTGGCACCATTCACAGAGAATGTTTCACGTAAAAGGCTGCTGTTGCTCTTTCCAGCTCAGTTTACACGTGGCTTACACACAGATTCACAAATACATTAATATGAATAACCTGAGACTATTTCTATACTGGGGGGAGGAGGAAGGGAGGGAACTGTTTGCATCTTCTAGAATAAAACTGAAGTGAAAGATACTGAGATATATGAATTAACCTTTTCAGTATATGCAATTCCTATTTAACCACAAATATTGGGTAGTTAAGAATATTACATCAATTTGTCACCATGAATGACCATTAAATTTGTATCAAATGACAGACAACAGTTACAGCTATCATCCCGAACCTTTTGAATCAAGATTATTTTCTAAAAGACAAAGTATATGCTTTCAAACTGAACAGTAAATATCTACCATAAAGAGGCCTGTAACAGTAAAAAACCAATTTACTCCTTTAACAGCTTAACCTTTCCCTCAGATAACTTTGTATCACTTCCTGGATGCTTCTATTAAGCAGTATGTTGTTCGGATTTTTTTTAAAAGGACACAAACTACCCAACAAGTTTATTTGAAAATTAAATGTCTGCTAAATATTAGGCATTTGCAATGTTACTTCTGATATGAGCTAATATGTTTTAGAAGTAAAACTTGTAGCTGAAGTTTTAGGAAAAGGTCACTTTCCCCACAATTGTGTAACATTTGACCAGACAATTTCTGCTTTGTTCACCGATTTAAATACAACCACTACACGATGCTGACAGCCATACAAAATGTATGAGAACCTGCACTTTAACCCATGGTAACAACAGCAAGATTCTCACCAGCTCCAAATGCAGTATTTGCATTTTCAGTGCCACACCAATTTGAATTCAGTACCATCTAAACACAAAGCAGCAGCTGATAAAAAAAACCCCGTAACTCAAATGATAAAGCTACATAGTTTAGTACATTAAAACAAAAACAAGAACAATGGTATTTGTATAAAGTTCCAAAAATATACAGATGGAAAAAAAAATAATATCACTGTACACAACTCTGAGGCTGTTAAGGTGATCAGAGAGACTGAACAGTGCAAGACATGCGTTTCCAGTTACAAGCTCAAAACAGAAGTGCAAAAGAAATTAAAGCTTTGTCTGAAGTGATTTACCTTTTCGGATAAGGAAACCACAGAATATTGTCATCAGTGTTACAGAGAAATTTCCACCCCACCCCGAACACATACACACAAAATAGTTGAAGTTTTTCCATAATACAGAATTTCATTCAAACATGTCCCCCTGAGGTTGGGCATTGTGGGGACAATTTGATACTGATTAAATGTTGGCCTGTGAATCAAGTGATCTCAGTTCTCCAGCTTTGGCTAACTGTACCTGTGATTTACAGGCAGTGAGAGAGGGAGAGCACCTAGGTTCAAACACACTTGTGTGAGACCACGTCATTATCAGAAAGCAGATGCTAAGCTATGGCTGAGGAACAAAGAAATTGCTTTGTAGGTCTCTGCTCTCTCCCAGAATTCAGAACAACTTCAGGAAAGTGTTTCTGATAGGTTGACTAAGCTGCACACGCATAAATCCATGCAAATGTGGAATATGGCTCCGAGGCCAACATCCAGGGGTTGTGCATGTGAAGACCAGACAGAGGCCCTTCCTTTTAAGCTTACAAAAATATACAGCCAATGCTGTAGCTTAAGAAGTCAGTGTCACCTGTTACAGAGACCCCCCAAAAGTATTAACTATTTTTCAGACATTCCAGGCAAGGTCGCTTTCAACAAAAAAAAGTTCAAGTTCTCTAAACCAAGATTTTACAAATGGATCTTTGCTTCAAGTGAACAGGACATTTGTTTTTAACGCTTAACTTTTTAATCAGTTAAGACTGAATTTATTTAAGGTTTTTATTTGACCATAAACACAAATAAATTTACTTTAAAACACATCGGCACAAAAAAAAAGTTAACCTTTCAAAACATAACAGAGCAGGTCTGGTTAGTATGCAACTGCTGCAAATCTGAAAGATTTTGTGCATTAGGCCCACCCATACAGAAGCAGGGGAAAAGTCTCAATGAAGGAAAATTACTGTTCAAGTCTAAGTGGTGTTTTGAAGAACCAGCAGCCTAAGTGACACCATGAAGCTAGTCACAAACAAGCAGACCTGCCTGGGCTACTAAAGATAAGTGTATCCTCCTGAAAGTGTCGTTTACCCCCAGGTTATTTTCTGTTTCGAAGGCGTTTAGATTTCCTAGGACAGTCTGTGGATTCAACCGTCTTCCTCCGTTTTCTAGGAGACTGTTCATTTGAGCCAGACCCTGAAGAATTTCCTACTGTGCTCTCTGTCACGTCTCGCAGCTTGCGTTCAAGCTCAGCCAATCGGGCATTCTGTTCACCTATGATTTGGGTTTGCTCAAGCAGTTTCTGATCTTGATCTTGGAGTTGTTTCTGTTGCTCTTGCACCTTGATGCGAAGCTCTGAGATTTCACGCTTTAGTGATGTCAAGCCTGTGCCATTTGCTCTTATTTGCTGCTGGAGTTTAGTGACTTCCTGTCTTGAAGGGTTCTGCTTGGAGAATAGCTGCATTGTTGTCAGTGCAGCAGAAGGTCCTGGAACTTAAGAGAAAATTGCAATTAATCCTCTACAACTTTAAGACAGAAATTGTGTCTCAGTTCTCATATTTTACTTATCCCTACTCCCCAAATGTAAATCTGCATACTGGCTGCAAGTTACATGAACATGTCGACAGACTTACAGACACAAAGACAGGCTTAGAAAACTGGGGCTGTTCAGCCTGGAGAAGCTGTGTGGAGACCTCATAGCAGCCTTCCAGTATCTGAAAGGGGCCTACAAAGATGCTGGAAAAGGACTCTTCAACAGGGATTGTAGTGAGAGGACATGGGTTAAAGCTTACACAGAGGAGATTCAAGGGAGATATAAGGAGATATAAGGGAGAAGTTCTTTACCATGAGGGTGGTGAGGCACTAGAACAGCTTTCCAAAGAAGTGGTAAATGCTCCATCGCTGGCAGTGTTCAAGGCCAGGCTGGACAGAGCCTTGGGTGACATGATCTAGTGCGAGGTGTCCCTGCCCATGGTTAGATGATCTTAAGGTCTTTTCCAACCCTAACCCATTATATGACTTGAGCATATAATAAGAGCGCATGGTATCTCAGAGCACAATTAGCTTAATTTAAAATATGTAAGATTCTCAGTAGTGTGGAAAACAGCCCATCATTAATTTTCTGTATATAAGCTGCCTTCCTTTTGCTTATCAAAAATTACATAAAGACATCATCTAGACCTCGTGTTAACAGATGTTGGGTCAAAACCCAACATGTCTATAAATTATTTATTACAAAATAGTTATAATAAATATATTTCAATGGAGCAATAAAACTGTGCTGTCTTAGCTGCAGACAACTAAAGCTCTAAAATTTTCTGGTTTAGGGCTTAACAAGATACTACAATTGCACTTACTTTCTGAACAAGCACGTTTTACTTTCCATTCCTTAGGATGCCTCATCCTAAATGATAAAATCAATCTAGGTTTCAAGTCTGCGGATCTTGATTCTACTAAAGGTCCTGCAAATCAAGGACACTGAAAGCTACGGAATAATTTGTTACTTTACCTATCATAAGGTATCTATCACTTTATCTTTCATAAGAGCTATCTATCATTTCCTCTATGGCAAGAGGTACTTAATACAAGATCATGACTTTGTCATTCCTAAGAGGCATCTATCACTTTATCTATCTTAAGAGTCTATCATTTTATCTATACTAAGAGGCATCTATCACTTCATCTATCCTAAATGGTGTCTATCACTTCATTATGATAAAGTGATGAACACCTTTTACAACAGGCCTCCATCACTTTCTCCATCACAACAAGTGTCTGTCACTTCCTTTATTTTAAGAGGTACAGATCACTTTAACTACTGTAAAAGGCATCTATCACTTTTATCATAAGAGGTGCCCATCACTTCACCATCCTAAAGAGGCATCTATCCCTTTATCGTAAAAGGTGTTCATCACTTTTTGTACCATTAAGAGGCATCTATGACTATCATAAAAGGCATCTATCACTTTATCAATCCTAACAGCCATCTGTCAATACCATAAGAGGCATCTATGGCGCCATCTTTTTAACAGGCATCTATCACTTTATCATGAGGGGTCTATCACTATCATAAAAGTTGCCCATCACTTTATCATAAGGCGTCTATCGCCTTATCTATTGCAAGATGCATTCATAGCCTTATCTGTACTTAGGGACATCCATCACTTCCTCTATCAAAACAGGTGTCTATCATTTTAACTACTGTAAAAAGTGTTTACCTCTTTATCCATCCTAAGAGGCTATACTTTATCTATCATATAGGTGCCCATCACTTTATCGTAACAGGTGTCTATCACTTTACCAATCCTAAGAGCCATCTACCATGATCATTAGAGGCATCTATCTCTTCATCCATCATTAAAGGCATGTATTGCTTCATCTATTGTTAGAGGCTTCTGTCACTTTACCCATTAAGGAGGTACCTATCACTTTAACAATCCTAAGAGCCGTGTACTGCTATTGTAAGAGGAATCTATTACTTTATCATCTGAGGCCTCTACTGCTTTATCTATTGTTGAGGCATCTATTACCTTATCTATCATTATAAGCATCTATCACTTTATCATTAGAGGCATCTATTGCTTTATCTTTCGTAACACGTGTCCATCACTATCATAAGACGTATCTATCACTTTATAATGAGGCATCACCAGTAATGAGTGGTGTCCCTCAGGGATCAGTGTTGGGACCTGTCTTGTTCAACATCTTTGCTGGTGACACGGATCATGGGATTGAGTGCGCCCTCAGCAAGTTTGCTGATGAAATCAAGCTGTGTGGTTTGATTGATACACTGGAGGGAAGGAATGCTATCCAGAGGGACCTTAACATGCTTGTACGGTGGGCTGATGCCAACCTGATGAAGTTTAATCATGACAAATGCAAGGTACTATGCCTGGTTCAGAGCAATCCCAGGCACAGCTACAGGCTGGGCAGAGAAGGATTTGGGGGTGTTGGTTGATGAGAAAATGAACATGAGCCAGCAGTGTGCACTTGCAGCCCAGAAAGCCAACCGTACCCTGGGCTGCATCAAAAGGAGCATGATGAGCAGGTTGAAGGAGGTGATCCTGCCTCTCTGCTCTGCTCTTGTGAGGCCTTACTTGGAGTACTGTGTGCAGTTCTGGTGTCCTCAGCATAAAAAGGCCATGGAACTATTGGAAAAAGTCCAGAGGAGGGCTACGAGTATGATCATGGGACTGGCGCACCTCCTGTGTGAAGACAGGCTGGGAAAGTTGGGGCTGTTCAGCCTGGAGAAGGCTGTGTGGAGACCTCATAGCAGCCTTCCAGTATCTGAAGGGGGCCTA
>JAOEHY010024343.1:0-19796 GCA_025447955.1 Psilopsiagon aurifrons
GAATCACTATTGCTACCACCAATAACAATAATGACCAGGGAAAATACAAGGGAAGAGGATACAAATGCTCACCACCCCTCAACCGAGCTGTGAAACCCACCTCTTCTGTGTTCCTGCCCCCAGTTTTTACCTTCTGGGCCTGACGTGCTATGTTATGGAATACCTCTTTGGTCAGCTTGAATCAGATGCCCCGTCTCTGCTCCCTCCTGGCTTACCCTCCTCCCTGGCAGAGCATGAGACTCAGACAGTCCTTGGCCAGACCAAAATGTACTAAGCAGTAACCAAAACATTGGTGTTATCAACACTGTTCCCAAGCCAAAAGTCAAAAAACACAGGTCCACACCAGCTACCAAGAAGGAGAAAAACGACTGCTACTGCCGAACCCAGGACAGATATAAATTAATAACCATGTTTTTTCCATTTTAATTTCTATTTTGTTTTTTTTCTTCAGTCTTAACAGCATACCCATTTTTAATTTTATGATTTGCATACAAGTGGAACATACACAATTACAGTTCAACAGAGGAAACTCAGAAAGGGAGGATCTAACATCTGGAAAAATACCATAGAATAAGAAGTATGAATATTCCTGATCAGGTTTTATAATACAATGAATCATTCCTTGAAGTACAAAAATTATGGATATTTGACTGATAATTATCATATAAGGGTATGAGGGAGATGGAAAGGAAGAACATTTATGCACATTATACTTACTGGCTATTGCTTCACAGCCATGTAAGCCAAACAGAGCTGGCCTTCAAATTGTCACATGTAGTTTGTTCACATCATCCAAATACTGCTACAGTACTGAAAAGGGACGATGGCAGATAAACAATTTGCTCCTCCCTTAAATGCACTCAAGTGCCAAAGAACTTCCTTTCAAAGCCAGTTTGATATGAACGCATTATAGCTATCATAATTTCTGCTAATTCCCAGTTACAGATCTTTTCCCAGTTTTATAGATTGAGCTCCTGCCTACCAGGTAGAATTCTGAAACAAATCAGCAGAGGAGTTATTTCCTCATATCTGTTGTGAGAAAAGACTGTCTATGTCTGTGACACAGTGAAATACACCAGGAGGGCTTCCTAGCTTATGAACAGATCCAGCCAATGTCTGGCATGGAACAGGGCATAAACTGCTGAAAGAGGTACATGTCACCCCCTGGTAAGCTAGCATACAGTCTGTTATAAAGATATCTATCATGTTGTCAAGTGTATCAAATCAGAGCTGCTGCAGAGATACCTCCATCACTGTGACAAAGACATTTCCCCACCATATAGTGCCACCTAAATACTAGATACTTAAGCTTAGTTAAATTTCTGGTCCAAAGCACACCCATCATTGTTTTTCTCCCTTTCAACCTTTTTCCTTCATCACATTTCAGACCTGAAAAATGGAAGTTTACACTTGCTAATTAATCACTCAAATCAGATACCACTCTCTTAATGGAAAATTAACTGGCAACATTAAATAATCTTTTAAATCCATCATCTAAGCACAAACTGTGGATGTTTCTGCTGTTGCTTACTTGCTGGTTGCTGAAATAACTTGGGGTAAAACAGATAACTTTTCCAGGTAATAAATCTAGTCTGTTCTGATGCTGACATATTTCTTACCTCCTTGATATTACAAGAAACTGTGAAAATGATTTTGTTTAGGAGAATTATCTGGACAAAGATGTTATGACAGTTTTCTCTTTTTAAATTTTTAGTTCTACAAAGAAAAATCATGAAACACCGAACATAGATTTGATACATCTCAGTAATTCTAAAAATAACAGTAACAGCTGTACTACAGCTAAACCACTAGCTTTATATATGCCAGTCTACTTAAACCAACTTGCTAGCAATTCATACAAACTAACCATAGTAATGAATAAAGGTCATGTCTGATGCAGATGACAGTAAACTTTAAAGAAATATGGACAAGACCCTCTTGTTTTGAGGGATGCTATATTAGCCATATCTCAACGTAACAGCAACCTATGAGTGACGGGGAGAGAAGCAGTCTGAAGACAATGAAGCTGATGATGTAAAGACTGGTGGGTCTGAAGTTAGGAGGACACCTACTAGAAATCCCTTTTCACGTAGTCACAACTCAAGACTTACTTTTGGGTTATCTATTTATTTCTTTGTCCTGCTTGAGAGCTCCTTTGCCCCTGGCCTTAGTCCTAGATTGAAGAACCTCAGTATTTACTCATGTCCCAGTCACTCCTGTAACTGACAAAGCCAATGATCTTTGGAACATTTTCCCCCACCTTTCCCATGAAAAACATGACTTTTGTCATGCTTCATTTATGAGAAATTGTTTATGAGCAAACTGATTTTATTTCTCCCAGTTTTAAAAACTGACTTCCAAAGCCAAGAGCTTTCATAAGGCTCTCCAAGGCAGTACTGCTTTTTTGTCTTTCTGGTATCTCCTCACTGAGAAAGTTTTCTTTTCCTCTCAAACACATCAGCACATATTCCAGTATTTGGGTTCAGAATCAAGTACAAGAGACTTCTCAGCAAAAAAGAAAGTTTTGCACTTGGCTTGTAGGTCTTTGTCCTCAAGCTCAATAAGGTAATTTAGACCAGTTACTGCACAATCCTGTCACACCAGTCAGTTATCTAAATGTATTCATTGTCTCTCTACTGGATAATGAGGTTGCCTCCGTATCTGCACATAGCTGCAAATGATGAAAACAACATTCTGAGTGTTTAATCTCCCATGCAACGTGGGGTGGGTAGGGATGTGCTGAAACTGTGTTGAGTGCCTGATGGCACTCTGAAATCTGTGATGGCAAAGGACTCTGGCAGTGCTTCAGACAGGTATGAGACACGTGGGCTGCTCCCAAATGCTGGATCACCTGCTTCTTGCAAAGCATGTGTGGGATCTTAATCAAGAAACACAAGACATTCAAACAAAGTATGCAAAAACTGGGGAAATGGGCTTTCCTCTTAATCCTTATGAGTTACTCTTTGGATGTGTCTGACTTCTCCCTTGTTTGCTTACAGAGCTTAAGTTCCCAGCTAATAATTACCAAGCCAGATTCTTATTATTAAGAGATCAAAACCCATAAATTAGTCACTTTGCATAGAAATTCAGAATACAGACCTGTGATCTTAGCAGGCACTTCTGTTATTGTCTTCATTGCTTCTACAATTTTAGCAGGATGAAGGGCAGCTATCATATTTATTAGCATTCTTTAAAAGTTTAAAACTGCACATGTGATAAAGGCATGTTTGCTGACAGCTACTATTATGCTCTAGTAGATCAATAAAGTCATAAATCTGGCCCAAAATGCCTTCTCTAACATGAAAAACCCAACAAGCCTACAGAGTTTAAAATGCATTTAAACATAAAGACCGTAATTAAGTGCAATAGTTCGAAAGATCAGAGTTTAAATGTGAATTCTTGGTGTTGATACTGATATATTTAAGCATACATTTAGAATCTTAACTGTCATTAACTATTTTAAATGCATTAGAACTATTTGGCCTTTTACAATTAGAGTTAATCTGGTTGCCCTGACAGCAAATGATAATTTAAGGCACAGCTAGTGTTAAGTGCTGAGTTAACAGTTCAGTAGTTTTGACAGCATGGGTATCATCCTTCTAAAATAGCAAATTAGATAATATCAGCACTTTAAGATAAGACTTAGGTTACTGTGCATAGAATTAATTAAATTCCATTACCATTTCTTGTTAAGACTTTGAACATTTCATGCTAAATGAATATTCATTGGACAAATTTATATCAGCTCTGGGACAACAGTCCCAGTTCTGCTGGGGAGCAGAAGGATGTAGGGAAGCATAGGCTGCATGGGAGAGGACACAGGTCTACTTCACTATGCTTCTGTGTGCACCAAGGAGGGCCCTGCACAGCAATGTACCTGGCACAGTTTCTTGGACAGCCCTGCAATCAGGCAAACAAAAGCTCCGTTGTCTCTTGGCTATTACTCAGGCTCCCAGTGGGTAACCAATGCAGCCCTTCTCTTCCCATTCTGCAGTTTATACAGCTATAGAAAAGTAGCTTAATCTCACAAATGAAAAAGATCTTACTAAAGACCAATTTGAGGAAAAATCATTAGAACTGATTGATTTTGAAACATCCTTGAAAATCCTAGATATTATAGCTAAATATTCTTCCCTGTCTGTATCCTCACACACATACTTTCCTGCTAACTAGCAAACCAAGCAAATCAGCAGAATGCAGTAACATAAAATAGGGGGCAGAAAATTTTCCTGGACGCAGGTGATATCTTTTATTCCTCAGACTAACTCCCTTCTCTGTCTTCTCCCTCACTCTAACAAACAACTTCCTGCTGCCTAGTGCTGCAAGTTCAAAGGAGAAATTAAAGCATCTCATAGTACCTTCGTGTTTACAACATTCTCCAAAGCACAAGCAGTATGCTTGAGCCAAAGAGGTATAAAACCTCATATTTCACTTTGAAGGAAGATGCTCTAACTTCTCCGTTGCTTAAAAAAAGTAACAATTCAAATGCTGGGTTTGAATATATCCTGAACTAAACTCTGTTGCCTCCACCTTGACTACGGTTATTTGATGAAGTGCCCACTCTGAGAATTCCCAAAGGCCAAATATCTCTGAAGACTTCATAGTGCAGGATCTACATCTCTGAACTGTAATGGAGCTGAGCTGTCATCTGATGGTATAGCCAGTCAAACTCTAGTGCAGAGATATTTATTCACAGACACATACAGAAATATGCAATCTAAAATAGAAACATTTTAAGTATGAGGAGTTTCCCAGGCAAGTGATAAAGGAACATAGATGGCCTGAATAGCTTTCTAGGCCTAATGCTACACCTAAATTTGTGTTAAACATTACAGTTAGGCCACCTGAGTATTTCTCAGCTTAACTTTGATTAAAACATGAGCTCTTCCCTACACTATATGTACGGAAGTAATACAAAATCATTTTTACCTGTTTTGTACATAATGGTATTAGACTAGCATATGAAAGGAAACAGGTATCTTTGTCTTAGCAGTCATAAGTAGAAAAAAATGTCTTCTGATTTTCCAGAGATGTTCATACACACATAAAGATATTTTCAGGATTGGTGATATCATGCCCTTGGGGGTTTTATTTGCATTATGTCATCCTGACAATATTTTGAATCTTTTCTTCATAAAACCTTTTCCATCAGTCTTATTATTTAATTTTACATATTAAAAATTTAGTAAGTACTTTTATTAAGCTTAAATTGTTTTTCTTTACATGCTATCAGAATAACCAGCATATTTCTGTAAACAAACAGCCGTAACATTGCTTTCACGAAGGTGGCCACATGCCACTGTCTTTCTGAGCAAACAGCCCAGCTTACTCTTTTCTTTAAAGATTTTGGTGTTCCTGTAAGCCACATAGAAACAGACCTTGGTAATAAGAAACTTAATGCTTCTGTATTACAGGTTTTACTTTCCCAAATGTGCTTATTTCTTTAATTATTCCACAAGGGGAAAGTAAGCAGTTGATTGTGCATAGCACAGTCATTTTCTAATTAGCAGTTCATAATCTATCCTATGTTATAACCCTTGACAACTATCCTCCCTCCACCTTCCTAAGTTTGATTTCAGCTTTTACTGGTGCCAGTTGATGCCTCACCTAGGATTTCCTATAGGCACAAAATGGTTGTATTTCATTTTGAGTATTGCAATAGATATGCTTTCTCTCCTTTCAAGCCCTATGGGATGCACACGTGCCTTACTTGTATATCCTGGTAGGTGATTCAACTAGTCAGCCTCAGCAAAACTATATGACCAGCTTTGCAGTCAGGCATATACCACAGTCAGTGCTATATACGCAGTAACAAATATTCAGCTTACAAGCTGCCACTTCTTTTACAGCACATCTGTGGTCAAGAATCTACAGTCCTGAGCTTAGACATCTTATATAGCTTCCATTTACCATTTATTGTATAGAGACTCAGAATTATCCTACTGAGGCAGAAGCTCATCTACTTTTAGGTACTAATAGGAAATAGCAACATATAATCCTTAGAAACTTAAGTTTGATTTTATGTAGATATGAAGAACTTCCCTTGCATAGGGTGATTCAGAAAAGAATAGTTGCTTCAGAACCTGAACATCCTGCCTATGTTTGCTGCAAGCCACATTTGGGCCTCTCAGGTTTTGCTTATGCACATGCCATAGTGCATTATACTCTTGGCTGAGCTTGAGACATACATCAAGCACATAATTGCATTCCTATGACTGAACAAATTACCAAATGACTTTTAATCCATTAAATATACACATGCATTTACTCCAAGTTTGCAGTAAATAAAAGGAAACTTGGCTGTGTGATTAGACTTGTCATTAGACAAGAATATACATCAACAGTCAATATCACTTCCTCCATTCAAAAGACATACTGAAGAACACCTACTTAACATTTGCGGAACTGCCCAGGGGAGATGCAAGAGAGAAATCCACAGCCAACACAGTTAGGGTTGCAGGAGCAGACCATGAGCAAAAGGTACCCAGAGTGGAGGTAGATGAGACAAACAGACCAAATGCTGTTTATTTGTGAGGATTTCACCCACTCTTTCCTAATAGTGTATCCTAATAGATGGATGACATAATGTTTCCACATGCCAACTACTCTCAATTTAACAGATCATTCAAAAAAAGTGTATTCTATTTCATAGGTAGAGATAGGAGGAGAAAGAGGCTTAATGCAGCTTTTCATAAACATGTTAGTTGTAAAAATAGGTTGCCTTGCAAACCTAGGCAAGGGTGATTTGCATCTAGATTCCAATGTAATAGATCCCGTGTCCCTGAAGAGAAAGGAGGCATCACTGATAGGTCTAAGTTCATTAATTACCACCCAGCGCAGTCCAGTCAAGTGTTTTCACAAAGAACAATGCATGCCTAGACATGTTTGACAGTTGAACTAAATAGCTGAAGAGAAATTATTTGAATACTCCAGGATAAATAATTTTGTTATAAAGACTGAATTCATAAATTAATTGCTATGAAACTTTTTAGAAATGCAGTGTTATTCCTAGCACTGCTTCAGCATCTGCCCAGTTGTGAACTGTTTTGATGTTTTTCAGTGAGGCCTGCCATTTTCACGAATCTTCCTCAGCAGGAAGTCTGGTCCGTGACCCATGTTTTGTGACAAAGAAATGCTACAGCAATCACCAGATGAATAGAAGATGGAATCAGTAGATGAATAATAGAGTATTCCACTGTAGGTGTTTTCAGATAAACTCTGTTTACTAAATTTCCTACACTTAGTTTCTTTACTGTGTTTTCACAGAATAGCTTGTCAAGAGCTTAAGATGGAATAGTAACCAGGAAACCTTTTATTTCTTTATTTGATTACCTGCATTCCTTCTTTGCTTCTGCCTAATTTTCACTTGATAGTTTCAGAACTTCATATTTACCCAGCTACTGTACTACTTTAAGACAAATATTATACAATCTCATAGATACAGAAATATAGACCTGTCTAGCTGCCTTCTCTATCATCATCTAACAACATAATAAATGAGATAAGGAGACACATCACACAATCATGTTACGCTATACTGTAATAGCTCCACAACAGGACTAGGTGCCCAAGAATGTTTCTTGATATCTATATCCAAAGTAGAAGAATTAGTGTAATTCACTGAGTCATATCCTAGAATCACAGATAGGTTTGAGTTGGAAGGGACCTTAAAGAGTGTCTAGTCCAAAATCCCCTCCCATGAGCAGGGACACCCTCCACCAGGGCAGTGTTGCTCAAAGCCCCATCCAACCTGGCCTTGAATACTTCCAGGGATGAGGCATCCACAACTTCTCTGGGCAACCTGTGCGAGTGCCTCACCATACCCATAGTGAATAATTTTTTCTAATATCTAGCCTCCCCTCTTTGAGTTTAAAACCGTTCCTCAGTGTCCTGTCACTACATGCTCTTGTATAAAGCCCCTCTCCAGATACCTTGCAGGCAGCCTTTAGGTACAAGAAGGCTGCTAGAAGGTCCCTCCAGAGCATTCTCTTCTCCAGGCTGAAGAGGCCTTCAAATGATTTTCTTCTTAAATCCTCAAGACTGGGGTTTGATGTTTATTAAGATCAGTAGAAATGACAAAGCTGTGCAGTTGGCATGTGAGAAGGAAGGCACACCTACATCACCCAGTGTTCTGAAGATGTCATTCATGAGTTATGCTGTGATCTCATGACTTACAAAGCAAGAAACTAATATAAAAGTAACTTAAAACTTTGAGGAGACAAATTGATATCTGCATCTTCTCTTTACCCTGATACTTATACAAAACAAAGTAAGATTTGTACCATGACATACCAATAAGTTCATCAAATCCTATGTGCTGCACAGCAGTACTTAAAAAATGTCTCATGAAAAGGACAAGCAGAATACTGCCTGTTCAGGTTTCTCATCCTAGTGCTTATGGGCAGTAGGTGCCCTGAAAGTCACAGCAGGCTTTGTTTCTATGGAATCTGACAGGAAGCCTCTGTACCAGACTGCTGCTTGTCCAATGAGGGATGCTGAGGAAGATACATGAACCAAAGAAATTGCAGCTGCCGACAAGACAAAGGTAACAAAATCCTATTTAAATTTACTAGCACTGCAGATGATGTCTTCACACCTAAATGAACTATTCCCTCTCTGAAAGCAACTGATCAGCATTTTCAGTAAAATATACGACATTATAGGCTTGCTGTGGCCAGCACACTACATCCTTCTCAACATTACATACATACGAATACTGTATTTTTTTTTCCTCCTCTAGATTATCTTGTCTACTTCCAGGCTTTCTTCAGAACATGTTCAACTTCCTTTTGTTTTTTGTTTATAGGTATCGTTGGGATGTAGCTTCATTCAGAGTTACTGAGATTCATTAACTCAGGAAACAAAAGTAGACTCCTGTCTCTTCATGCCCTCCTAAATTCAACATTCCAGGAGAGTTTCAAATTGCCAGCCTGAGAGAGGAGGGCTAGACTAAGGGATCTCTGAGGGATTCAGGGGGAAGGAGAAAGAAGACACTAACAGCCTAATGAATGACTGTTTTGATTCTTTGTTACCAGCTTTCAAATTTTAGGTTGTGATGATGATCCTTTTCACCTCAGGTCAGCATCTCTTGTGGGCATCCCTAATGTGATTTGTTCCAGTTCTTCACAGAAGAGCCAAAATAGCAAACTGAACCAAAGCATCCACTGTTATATAATAGTAATCCCACCATTAACCCTCGGGTTTTTTCCAATATTTTTTTTTCTCAAAACCTTCACTTTGGCTGTATAGAGTTCATTATAGGTCCACACTAAAAGTAGGGACAGAGATAACACAATAAATCATACCACCTGAATTAACAGCTATGAGGTCTCCCTGTGTGAATACTTTTCCCTGCAGCCTGAGCTGTGTGGTATTCCAGTGTGATGTTGAAGCATCTGATCTTCTAGCAGGCAATTGGGTTTCTGGCTTCAAGGTGGTCTCTGACTATAGTTTTGGTTTCAGCTAGGTATCACTGTCAGTCTGCACTGAACAACACTGACATTTTAGTATATATAGACATAAATCATCTTCACAGGAAGACTACAGTCTTTGAGCACAGATAAAAAGAGACAGGGAGGCAACATGGTCTAACAAAAAAAAAAACCCACAACCTAACCTAAGACTAAATCCCATCTCATGGAAAGTCTGATTAGAAAGACATTTCAACACAATACTTCCATTGGCAGGAAGTCTGCTCCCCTCCCCAGTAGTATTCTAAAAATATTCAGTGTATTATTTATTTTTTATGCAATCAAATAAATTTATTTATTATCCCAGTGAAGCAGCCTCATAGTAGTTGCTTTAGAACCATTCTACAGCTGTAGCTCTTGAAAAAGCGAGTTTTAGAAGAAATAGAGACAGACAGAAGAATGCTATTGAGAGTGTGAAGTAACTGAAGTTCTCTGGAATACTGCAGTCATGGAGAAGATTTAAGCAAGCTTTTGAATGTATGCATGACCATCTGGATTCAATATAGTCAAAAAAGGTAGCTATTTTTTTTAAAATAGCAGGACCCAAAGTTCTCCATTTCCTTGTAAGTACTTTGCTAAAAGAGAATGAAAGAACTGTCTGCAAATCTGCAGGAGAAACACTGTACTCCTAAAAAAGGATGAAACTTTTGAAGGACATCTTTGTCATCATATGTACCTCCCTAAGAGCAGAATTTCTTTCATTTCTCTAAATTTGAGGAATGCTTGACTATCACTTAACAAGTCAGCCATGTAATTATGGCACACTGACTGATTCCATTAAAAGAGATCAAATAGTGATTGGAATCAAAGACATAAAGCTACTAGAATGACAGCTACAAAACAGAAACTTAAATCAAGACAAGAAGTAAGGACATGTCAAAAAGATGCTAGAAGAAAACTGAGATGCAGTTACACTGGATAAACAGATTATCCAAAGGGGAAATTGGAAAATCGAGAGACAATATAAAGTAAGAAACTGCATCTCAGAGCAGTAAGACACTGCGATGGACAGAAATTGCATTAGCTGTAGAAACATACACAGATCCAAGTATCCAACATCTGTATTTAGATGACATGAACTTAAACATTTTACAATATTTTGCTGCAAGCTTTTGAAAGCAAAATGCCCATCAAAAATAGCTTAGAGTGGAAAAATTGTTCTTCCTGAAGAATAACATGATCTTGAACTCAAAATCAAGTAAAAATGAAACTGGTTATATTTGTTGTAATTGCGAAGCTCATAAATATACTAAGCATTTACCAGTAAGTTACATTCAAAAAATCTGAGGTACACAATTCAAAAATACAGACATACACATAAATTCAAAAAACTGAAATACACAATTCGAAAGTTAGTCTATAGTCACAGATGGATAAAATAGTTTGATGTGGTATTACTATTTGAATTTCTTTGAGATTGGATTCTTGAAAACTTAAAATTAAACTCTTAATGTATGTTTGCAACGTAGCTAAGGGGCACAGCATAATATAACATAAGTGTACATGAAATCCGTATTTACAGGACAAGCAGTCTTTCTCTGGTGATGGTTCACAGCTTAATGAGAAAAAAATAATAGTCTCCTGTGAACTGTTTAAGCTTCTTTTCAGAAGAGTTTGTATTTCAGCATTTAACATCAGGGGCATCTGTGAGTGAAGTTTCATGAACAAAGAAATTAAACCAGCTAAAAGCTGATGAAAAAGGTTACAGAGGTTGGAAGGGTTTAGCTCCTCTAAACTTAAGGGCATCACCTTTACAGCACAGTACAACACCACCGAAATTCTGTTTACCAGGGGAAAGCAGATTCTCAATTTAGCAGAACTGCAGCAGGCAGTAGAACAAATTGTAACATGCAACAAGAAAAATGGTAAAGACACAAAAAATTACGTGGTATAACAGGGATCCAAAAGTATGAAATCCACTGTGAACTGGAGCTACAGTTCATTTCTACACATACACTTCAGGAGCTTTAAAAGAAAGACTGCAGCTATCAGAAAGGTTACTCCTCATTTCTGTGAAGTACAGAATCCTGAAGACAAAGTTTGGAGGAAAACAAAAAGTGGATTATATCAAATTCTTAGCAACAAGCGGATATACTTTCAAGATAGAACTGGAAGAGGCAGCTGCCCCTACAAACTAAAGATCATACAGAGACCCCAAAGAAACAGTAGCAGTGACTGCAAAGTTGCAGTAACAGGAGTATTTCATAGGAGTTCAGCTGGAATTCAGGAAAGATTCATTGGATGTTGCAAATTATGTAAATTATTAAGAACCTTAAAGCCTCTGGAAATGCATTCAAGTGTCTTACAGTGTAAGACAGTATTTGCTTGACCTAGGCCTATATATATGAGAAGAACCTGAGAAATTTAAATTTATTCATAATTTGTTTTTCAACACGGACAAACTGAAACAGCATGAGGATATCTTGACTATGACAACAAATTTGAGAGCTATTCCAACATGCTCCTCCAAACCCCTTCATCTTGAATAAATATTGCATGTGATACAGATTCAAGAATTTATATGCTTAAATATCTAAGAAAAGATATATGGATCACTTAGAAAATGTTAATATTCACCTGAAAATGGATACTTAAGACAATAAACAAGTGTGCCAGCCCTGCAGAACAGGTCAACTTTTATGCAAACTTGTGATACTTTTCAACATGACAGTCAATTGGTACAGATAGAACTAAAGCTGAACTGAGAAAATCAATGACAAATTCATGTACAGCTTCATCTATGCTCATTATATTTCTGTTAGAAGACATTATAAGGTTAGAAACTACTGTAGATCTCTCCTGTCCTGAAACATGGGCATAATGTGTGATACTTCAGATGACTGTGATGCTCTTCCTAAACTTTATATTTTAATTGTGATCACTCTATCATTACATTAGGAACAGGAAATGTGACAGGAAAGTTCAAAATCACACTTTGAGTACAGATCACACAGACATCCTACGCAAAGATTAATGCCAATTAAGCAAGCTAATCTGCTTTTTCCTGCCTTTCCTTGGTTTGACTTTACTCATTTCAATGCCAAACACAGGTCTTTAAACTTAGGGGGTTTTCCTTGAACAGGTTTATATGGCTGGGTCTTTTAAGAGAAAAACAAAGTTTATCTTTTTTATGCCACACTTTTTTTTTTTTTTTTTTTTGCTATTTCCTTTATTTAGTTTACTTGCTTTTTCTAAAACAATGAGTATATCTAAAATACTTTCATAACTCCAAAAACTGAGCAAGAGCTATTATTAGTAAATTTCAATTCAGTATTATTTATTTAATGAACAGTGTATGTTGGTGTGGATATCCGCAGTGGGTAAAGATTCATATCCTGTGTTGTCTATAAAGGAATGTCATGCATTAACAATACTTTTTCAAACATCCTGCTATGGGCATGTGTCTGCTATGCTTTACATTCTGACTACTGAGGGGATCACAGAATCATAGAATGGTTGAGATTGGAAGGGGTCTGTGGTGGTCATCTGATTCAACCACATCCTTCTCTTGCAGGGCCATGTGGAGCCAGCTGTCCAAGGCCATGTCCAAATGGCTTTTTATTACCTCCACATCCTCCCTGGAAAACCCTCACAGAAAAATAGCATTTCCTGATTATCAGACAGAACCTCCTATGTTTGTGCACATTTTGTCTCTTGTCCTTGCACTGGGCATCACTGAAAATAACCTAGCTGTCCACACTGCACCCTCCCTTCAGGCATCTATAATACACTGATAAATTCCCTCCTGAGCCTTCCCTTCTCTAGGCCAAACGGACCTAAATCTCACAGACTTTCCTTGTATGACAGATACTCCAGTCCCATAATCATCTTTATGCCTCTTTGCCGGACCCCTTCCAGCAGTTCCATATCTCACTTTTAACTTGGAAGCTCAGAACTGGACACACTTCAGGTGTGGCCTCACTGATGCCAGTAAAGGGAAAAGAGCAGAGAGGAAGGATCCTCCATGTCCACCAAGACCCTTTCTGCAAAGTTGCTTTCCTGATAGTCAAATCCCAGCACATATGGGGCATGTGTTTGTTTCTACCCAGGTGCAGGACTTTGCACTTCCATTTGTAGAACTTCATGAGGTTCCTGTTGGACCATTCCTCCAGCCTGTAAAGGTCCTTCTGGATGGCAGCACAACCTTCCCAAATGTCAGCCACTCCTCTCAGTTCTGTGCCATCAGCAAACTTTCTGAGGGTACACTCTGACCCATCATCCAGACCATTAATGAAGACGTTAAATAGGACTGGACCTGCTATTGACCCCTGGGGTACACTGATAATTAATGGCCTCTAATCAGACTTTGCACCACTGACCACCACTCTCTGGGATAGGATGTTAAGACAGTTTTCAATCCACCTCACTGTCTGCTCATCCAGCTCATGTTTATCTGCGACTGCCTTCTGGGAAACAGTACTGAAATTATTACTGAGGTTTAGGAAACAATATCTACTGCTCTCCCCTCATCCTCAAAGCCAACAATTTCATTATAGAATATTATCAAGATAGTTAAACATGACTCCCCCTTGGTGAATCCATGCTGACTACTCCTATTCACTTTCTTGCCCTTCACATGCCTAAGAATGTTTTCTAGGAATGGTTGTTCAATCACGTTCCTAGGGACTGAGGTGAGGCTGATCAGCCAAATCTTCCAGTACCACTGTTTTCCTCTTAGTAGCAAAAAACCAGCTCTTTAATGATTCTTCATTCTATTAACAGACAAGGATGCCCTAATTCCAATTTTTTCTGTTCATGTTAGTTCATACAAACATCTTTTTCCTTCTGTTTTAAAACACTCTTTATCTCCCTCTGATTGCTAACCCATAACTCATAGATGTGCAAATCATTTTTATATAAGGGTGCTAGTTAAGAAATTTCAGCATGAATACCCTTTGTTTACAAAAAAAATATGATCATTCATGCTCCAGTAACCGTATTCACACACATAGAGGATCTCTTCCAAATATTTGTGTGAATAAAATGAGTTTGTATGGATTTTAATGGGAAAATCAAACAAATAAAAGTGTTTTCATTGCTGAATCATAGAGAAATTAGAATTTGTAAAAAAAACTCATGATCAAAATTATTCTTATAAGAAAGAAAGCCTCTAAACTTTACCATTAGAGTTGACTTAAAAAGCCTCTAAACTTACCATTTTCAGCAAGCTCTGGACTTGACTTCGATGTATTCATTATCTCAATACCAGTGGGAATTGCTCTCTTACCTGAAAGAAGTTGTGCTAATCCTTGGCCTTTCTTAGGACTTCTAAAAAGTCCTTACTCCTCCCATCATTTCAAGTCCATCCAAGGTACATCATATGGAAGCTACTGAGCTTTGACACATGGACATTTCAGTGAAACAATCAAAGGTTTTCCAAGAAAATTCTCTGTTGTCTCTTCTGCATAGGAAACATCTCTGTGTCCCTCCTTTTCTTTATGGACATTATCACCCTGGAGGGAGAGGAGATCGCTGACACTCCTCTCCAGAAAACAGCTCATATTTCTTCCTTAAATCACAGTGTTATTTAGGTCTCCGTAATTACCCAGCAGTTAAGACTTCAAGTCAACATTTCCTGTGACCTTATGATCTCTTTGGTTTTCTATGTAAATCCTTCTGTGATTTTGAATGATAAAAAGAAATTCAGCTTCTATTCCATTTTTGAGGAAATTTCTCCATCTGGGCATGATGAAATTCACACCATTTTCTCTGGGCATCATTCCACATTCTGACCTTCTGATGCAAAGGTCCTTGCATTATGCCAATCTCTCCATATTGGTCCAGACCACTAGCAACTGCTGACAGATTTACAGAAGCCTCAGTGCAATAATACACAGCCCCTAGAACCAGTTTGGCACTAGGGAGTGTCATGCTGCATGCTTGGTTCATGCACCCCACAGCCCTCTCAAAAGGCTAACAGTTACATTTGGATGCACATGCTACATCACCTGTGTGTAAAATTACTTAACTTTGCTTTAGGTGAATAGAGTTCCTGAGTTTACAGTGTTCCAATCCTAATCAGTGTTGAGAAAGACTATTTTATTAACAGAGTTCACAAAGACATAGCTTGGGAACAGTTTCTAGCTCTTGGTCTAATGAAGCAACATTGGTTGGTGGTTACAAAATTGATTTGCTTTATAAGGGAAATTAATTGACCATGAAGGGGAAGAAAGGAAAACTGTACACTTTAGTTAACTATCAAATAAGATAGACTGAAAGTTCCTTCTATAGGCAGCAAAACACTTCTAATGAAGTTTTCAGTGCTAGAGAGTGGCAGATGATTCAAAATCTATGTTAAATAGTACCAACTAAAGACAGATAGACACTCTTAAGACTTGAAGCCCATTTTTCTCTTATCTTTTCTTTTCCTTTTTTTTCTTCTCAGAGCTGTAAGTGGAACTCTAAGTGCCATAATGTATCGGAAAGTCCCTGTCATACATAGTGTTCCATTGCATATATCTTGAACTGAAGACAAAAATAGCCTAATAGTACCTCAGCAGTGGTCTGAACTGTGCGTCATGCAGTACTACTGTAATTCCACCTAATACCTTTAATGTCAGTAAGGTTAATCTAGACACAACTGCTGGTCCAAGGTTTTCAGAAGCAATGACAATAACATATGTTGATTTTGTTTAAGTGATGAAAGGGAAACAAACCCCAAATATCTGAAAAAGGTTATTTAATACTTGGTCTATAGATGTATTTTGTTTGTTTGTTTCATGCTGAAAAGATGACCACTGCAATGTTTACCTAAAAAGGAATGGAAAGCACGGTATTTAATTCTTGTTTACAGCTTTGGAACATTGCATTCAGTGACTCAGTGATTACTTGCTTCCAGGCTCTGTTCCTAAGCAAAAAACTAAAATAACATGTTTTTTTAAATACGAGAGTGATGAGGGATCTCCATGGTCAACGCATGTAATTAGGTGCTTAAACATTAAGTGTTTGGGTGACCAATTGAACATCATATATGAAAGCACTATGAATAGGTTGACTCTGGCAGCTGAATGGACCTAGAAAGTTTATCTGCCTTTTTCCAGCAGTCTTTGCTCACCAGTAAGTATTTGAGAGCTTAGATCAAACTCTGTTGCTATGGGCATAACAAATCATACTAATTAGCATACAATTCTAGGTGGTTGTCTGCATTTTATTATATGTCTTACCTGCTAATGTATTACTATACAGACAGCTTTTATATATTTTGTTGCTATTTTCCCTCATTACATACTCCTAAGATGAATGCAATTAAGACCATTATTTTTCATGCTAATGAACAACTCAAACTATTGAGAAACACCTGAATCGTTGCCAAATTCATATCAAACTCAGTGTTCTTTTATTGCATTTTATTGCACTATGAAAACTGTTGTAACATTACTGAGAATGCCCACTGCATGGTGCTGGGGAGGAGGGTGGTGTTAGACTTTTACTGCATTTTAGCAAACATGGGGCAATCAATCAGTAGCATGGCAAAAAAACCCAGTTGATTATGTCAGCCTTTCTATGTGCACAGAAGTTCTTTCACTCTGCCTGGCTTCTCAAATGTCCCATGAAAGGACTTAAAGTGATAGCATCTTCTGCATTTGTCTGATGATTTTAACAGCTGTGAGGAAAAACCAGAAATTTCACCCATGAATTTTGAATGATGAAGAGGCCATAGTAAGAAAAGCTACTCCCTCACTGCAGAAGCCTCCTTTTGGAGAAGAAGCACTCTGGAGCTGTCACCAGATTTAACAGCATTACTGTCTGTATCTAGACACTGCAGATTTAGTCCACTTCACTAGCTGTTATACCAGATACAGATAGACTAGAATTACTAACAGCATCTCATTTTCCTGTGAAGTCAATACAGCAAACACTGTATAAAAATATCAAAGCCATCTACTTTGGAGCAGTATTCATTGGGAGGAGTGAAGTTTTCCCAGAATATTTCAACTACTCAGGGCCCAACACTGTTTCTATTAACAACATGTCTAAATTCACATCTACTGCAAAGACAGCTGGAGACCCAATGTGTTAACAAGAATGAAGGAGCCTAAACTTATCTGGGCGAGGGGGAAGAAGGGGATAATAAATTATTCTGTGATTTCATGCTTTATTTATTGTTTCTGGCACTCTGGTACCACTCAGGGCCATATCATGTACAAAATAATTCCCCATTCATTTAACTTTGTCTCCCCACCGTTTGTGTGGTATGAACAGAGCTACAAGTGTTTTCCACTTTTCAATGTAATGTTAACATTTAAAATAACGAATTAAAATAGGATTATGTTTTTAATATACTTTTGCTAGTAGAGAATGAAGTCACAATGAAAAATTTGGGGTAATTATTCTTCAGTGATAATCAATTTGTGATTTTGGTCAGATCTTTCTGAACCTTTCCTCATCTAGGAGCAATACAGCTATTCACTTTTTCATATTCAGTTATTATTATGCATCTGCTAAAAATACAGTAGCGAACAACGACATGTGGGTTTGCTACAATGACAAATGACATCCAATTCCTCATTAAAAGACAATGACTGCTAATCAGTGTGTAAATACTTCTTGGTGCCTGCGGCAAAATGACATTTTAAAGACTATTCCCCTTTCTCCATTTGTAAGCAAGGTCTTTGCCAATAACAGTCATCTCAAATAACAGTAGAGAAAAAACTTGCTAGACACCAGGATGTGAGTCTGTATGGCCTAAGAAAAGTGAAAGTTAAAAAAAAATATAAAAAAATTTAAAATATTATTTGTCTTTGCTATACCCTTTTCAATAATTCTCTGCTGAGGACACATCTTCCTTGGTGTGGAACAGGTTAATACATTTCTCTGGTTTTGATTCTTTAAAGTCTGACATTTCATTTGTATTTGAGATTATGTGTATCCATTCCTCCTCTCAGTCGTTTCCTTCTCCAAACCTATGTGTCCCTCATAGGCAGCACAGTTCCCTGCTGTTTAAGCAGAAATAATTATTCAGACAGTGCAAAACAGCAGAGAAAACCACTGCAAAGTTGCTAAGAACATCTAGGAACTTGCTAGGTCAGACTAGCAATTCATCCATCTGGTGATGCACTGGTGGAGGGTTCATCTCACCAAGTAAAGGAGCTGTTAGATGAGATTGGCATACTCAGCAGCATCCGAATTGGCAAAAGATTGAAGTCCCATTCAGCTGCCCTGACTAGCTATTTTGCTGCTTGCCAAGGGTCAGATCTGGGATGCTGCAAAGGACTGATGAAGCTTCACCAGCCCTCTGCTGCTCTTCCATGTGCCAGGGAATACCTGGATTGTATCAAGCAATGCTGTATGGCTCTAGGGATGATCATCAAGGGTGCAGGTGGTTTTCTCCTCAGTCCTGCTGGTGATGCACTGATTGTGTGCATGACTGGTGTTGGAAATAGTTTTTATGACCATGGGACTCGACTCTCTGAAGACTGAGAGCTGCTAGGAAGACATAGAATTCACCTTAAAAAATGGGCCAAAAGGATCTTTGCCACGAGGCTGGGCAAATAAGGAGAGCTTTAAAATAGGAACAAAATGGAAGAGTCAACAACAAGCAAACATTTGAGGAAATCGTGGACTAGGTTGGCAGGCAAAGGGTTCAGGATGATGGGGACTAGAGCATCCTCATGATTAAGAAAACAAGGTTGAGAGCAGTCAACTTCAAGCATGTGCACAGAAATAAAGGAGTGCGAGAGAAGTCAGAGCTGTGGGGAAGGGGATTGTGCCTTTTCCAGGAAATCTGTAGAGCTGGATGCCTCTGAAGTGCCTGAATGCTAATGCATGCAACATAGAGAACAAATGAGGAATTAGAGGTCAGTGTGCATTTGTAGGGCTATGAACTGGGACTGTGTCTGTCTTACAAGAAGTGGATGAAAGTGATGGGACTATATCTCTTGAAGAAGAAATGACCGAGAGGAGATCCTTTCGGTGTTTACAAATACCTGATAAAAGAAGTAAAGAATACGGAGCTAGACTTCACGGGACGCAATGACTAGGCAAGATGGCACAAACTAAAATACTGTTTAAGCTTTTTCATTGTGAGGGTTGCTCAGAGAGGTTGTAGAGTCTCCCTCCTTGGTGCTACTCAGAACCCAACTAGACACAACCCTGAGGAACCTGCTCTAGGTGGCTCTATTTCAAGCAGGAGTTTAGACTAGAAGGTCTCCAGAGGTGCCTGCCAGCCTCAGCTGTTCCATGATTCTGTGATACAGTAGCAATGGTGATATCATAGCAGCCTTCCAATATCTGAAGGGGGCCTATAGGAATGCTGGGGAGGGACTCTTCATTAGGGACTGCAGTGATAGGACAAGGAGTAATGGGTTCAAACTTAAACAGGGGAAG
>JAOEHY010024346.1:0-12784 GCA_025447955.1 Psilopsiagon aurifrons
TTACTGTGAGGGTGGTGAGGCACTGGAATGGGTTGCCCAGGGAAGTTGTGAATGCTCCATCCCTAGTGGTGTTCAAGTCCAGGTTGGACATAGCCTTGGGTGATATGGTTTAGTGTGAGGTGTCCCTGCCCATGGCAGGGGAGTTGGAACTGGCTGCTCTTAAGGTCCTTTCCAACCCTAAGTATGCTATGGTTCTATGATTCTAAAACAGAGCTCTTGCAACCTAGAGGAATCCATGGCAATGTGGGAGATGACTAAAAGGAGGAACTGATATAGCTGAATCCCCTGCTTACTCTCTCTATTTACAAATCAGAGCTGCTCTTTTAAAATCTCAGCTACTGTTTGCACTCCTATTTTAGTCCGCAGAGCCCAATTGTATATATCCAAATTTAAAGTGATAACTGCCTCTCTATTCACTCTCAAACATTTCCTCCCTGTTTTTTCTTGGTGCTTGTTCTCACACGTATCACCCAGGCTCTGATTCTGTCTCCTGCCTTTGCCAGCAGTCTCCTCCCTCCCTGCTCACCCACATCTTGTCACTTCTTTCACAGCCTAGTGGTTCCCCACTGGGTGAGGGACGCTCATCCCCTGTCAAGCTTTCATCCCAAGTCTGGAGCAGGAACTACAGTCAAAGGCCCATGTGCTGAGCCTTCCCTTAATCACCTTACTTGGTGCTTTGTTACAGCTCCTCTCCCACACGTGGTGTATTTGACAAAAGGGAGCATCATAAATGCAAATGGATTTTATACACTTTGTGCTGCTGGTAGCATCATTGTTCGCTCTGCTCAGAGTGGTTGCCTGGCCCCTGAGATGACCAGAGGCTGTTCTGGCCCTTTTGTGTCTTCTGCTCCATACTCCTCTTGCTTTTTAAGTGTCAGCATGCTGCCCTTCCCTTGTTAGATTAAGACAGCACAGCAGGAGAAGCTAGCCTGTGAGCATCATTTGACTGAGATCATGCTCCCTGAATTTGCAGCTAGCCATGGTCAGAAGTCTCTTTAAAAACTTCTTTTCTCCTGCAACACAGTACAAACATCTCATATCACTCTTATTCCTCTCCTGGTCACACACCTAAGTGTCATAGAATCATAGAATGGTTAAGGTTGGAAAGGACCTTCAGTGTCCTTCTATCTCACACATGCTGTCATTCACATTTCTCTTGCATGTCTCAAACACCAGAAGGTTCCCTTAGAGGATCAACACTCAGAATTAGACCTTTATGATCAATAAAGAAAAGCAGGTGCATGCTACCCCAGAAAGGAAAAAAGAAAACTCTTCACATGAGATACCTCAAAACACAGGACAAAGCACTGATAAATGGAATATAGGAAAAACGATAGCGTCAGTGCCACAAAAAGGGACTTTGATGTAATCTATATGATCTGCAAGCATTGCAGAAGTATAAGAAACCTATACTGTTTCAGTTTGAAAAGTCAATTCCCTTTCAGGAAGCAACATAAAGTAACACACAATTAGAGCAGATGTTGCTCCACAAATAAGGAATAAAAAGTGAAGGTATTTCAGTGTACCCATGCACCACTCAAAGTCCATATTTTGACACTGAATTTTGATGAAGGAAGAAAGTAACACCCAATGTATTTCCACAGTGCAGGACTCAGATTAATGGTTAGTGGGGCAGGTCTCTCCACCATCACCTTTTCCAAAGTTTCCCTAATAGATTCATAGAATAGTTAGGCTTGGAAAGGACCTAAAGATCATCCAGTTCCAACCCCCCCTGCCATAGGCAGGGACACCTCCCACTAAACCATGCCACCCAAACTAAATGATCAGCGCTAATTTACTTGACCAGAGCAATCATATTTGAAGAGTATCAGTCAACATAGATGGCCTTGAGCAGCACGGTTGCCACAGATTAGGCTCAGCACTTACTTAACAGAGGAAGGTCACAGCTCTCCCATTGTTGCCATAAAGCACAACAGACAAAAGCAAAACCAAACAATTCTGAAACACAGAAAGTGATCTGATGAACTCTTTAGGAAAATACGAGATTTTATTGGACTGTTTTAAATTAGATGTAAAACTCAATTTTTAGTGGTCTTACATGATAAATTTTCACTTGAACTACTCTTTGTTAACCAATGACTTGTAAAGGGCACCTGAAAGCAAAGCCCCTGCAGACCTGCATGCCCCACTCCTGTCCTTTGTGGGAGGTAAAACACCGAAAGTTGCAGTCATGCCCCATCACTCACCCCACGGGCTGGTGCAGAGCACGCTGACAGTACCATGTTACAGCTGGGTCTGTTCAACCTGGAGGACGAGAAGGCTCAGGGGAGATCCTGTCACCATGTTCCTGTATTTAAAGAATGGCTACAAAGAAGAGGAAGACTCCCTTTTTACAGGGAGTTCCATGGAAAAGATGAGGGGTGATGGGCACAAATTACTCCTGGAGAGATTCCAACTGGACACCAAGGAAAATCTTTCACTATGAGAACAACCAGTCATTGGAATAATCTCCCCAAGGAAGTGCTGGACAACACTGGATTCCCCAGCGTTGGACACTGCTAAGATTCGGAGGACAGGGTGCTAGGTCATGCTGTGTCTTGAAAGACTGGACCAGATGATCCTTGAGGTCCCTTCCAGCCTGGAACTTGATGATTCTGTGATTCCACCCATAGTCTCAGGAGAACTGGTTTCATAGAATCACAGCCTGGTTTGGAAGGGTTTAAAAACTCACCTAGTTCTAAGCCCCTGCCATGGGCAGGGACACTTTCTACTAGAGCAGCTTGCTCCAAACCCCATCCAACCCAGGATGGGGCAGCCACAGCTTCTCTGGGCAACTGCCAAGGATGGGGCAGCCACAGCTTCTCTGGGCACCCTGTGCAGTGCCTCAGCACCCTCACAGGGAAGAGCTTCTGCCTAAGAGCTCATCTAATAGATGAGCAGAGAGCAATCTTCAATACCCTCCTTAAAATAGCCCCTGAACCAGAATGTTCCTCCAGGATTCCTAAATTCAAACAGGAGGGAGATACCTCTGTACTTGCACATGGGTCTGAAAATAGTTGTAATACTTGCATGTCTTCCCACGCACTCACTGTTACACACATCCCACAAGTCACAGAATCACAGAACCAGCTAGGTTGGAAAAGACCTTTGAGATCATCTGGATTCACTCTTAGGAAAGAGGGCAGCTAAATACCCTTCATACTACGGTGGTCAATTCAAATGGACATGTTTTATCAGAGGTGATCAGTTTAACAGCAAGTGTTTTGTGACCAGACTCTCTATTTAGACACCTTTCTCCAAACAGTGTCAGCTCATCTCTGCAGTAGGTTGGAAGTGGCTTGCCATATGCTCAGTTTGGCTTTAGTTCAATTCCTTAATCTCTTCAGTGATTAGCACCAAACAATAAGTCTTCATGGTAATCTGCTTCATGACAGTTACCGAAGGGAAGAGTAAATATATTTTGATCCTGTTGATGAGTCAAGTAGAGTCCAAATTTGTACCTCCTGCACAGGGCTCAGGTAAAATCACTGCTTCCAGCAGAGCGTCCAGCCATACAGTTGTGTAAGTGGTGTAAACCAGAACAGAACCACACACAGGTTTTGGCAAAGACAGCAAACCCTGCTGGCCAGAGCCTGCCCGCTGGTTACACATGTGCTGAATGTGAGGGGACAGAACAGACTGCTCATAAAACTTGTATAAGGTCTGGCAGGAGCCCAGCGCTGCAGGGAGCAGAAGACCCATGGCAGTGACAAAGGACTGCTCTCATCTCCCAGCCCTACACGACAGAGCCACTACATCATATTTTCCCTATGCAAAGCAGCATGCCTTGCACATCTGCAGGATGTTCCACAGGCTCCTTTCTCCCTGAGAAGCTCCCTAGGGATACTTGTGTCCCTTTTGCTCAGTGCTAGGTTTTTCAAGTGCTCCACACGTGCAGATGAGGCCAGATGTTCTGAAGATTTCCACTCCCAGTTAGACACCTACATTAAACGTGCATATTCAGAGGTGCTGCTGGCTCCCTCTGTGACATTTTAAATGCCATCCAGTGTTGACACTGCAGTAAGGCTAACTTTGAGCAATTAACACAGCATAGTCCTGTAGTTTCAAATCTCTGCAGTTAATATTCTCTCCCTATTTTAGACCCTTTCAACATTCCTTTCAAGCTGTTCCAAGTGTACTTAGCTCTTTTGTTCGTGTGTCTGTACTATCCGCTGTGAGAAGTGCCGTTAAGTTGAAAATAACTTTTATAACAGTTAGGTATCCCTTCAGCAAAATCTATTTTGCTTTTATCCTCTTTTATTTCCCTTCCTCACCACCATCACCACCTGTTGTTTCTCCCATGTTTTGCCAATGAACTGGCAAGATTTCACTTTGCTGTGGGAAACGGACTGATGGGTTGTCAGAGGTGTTAACTTCAGCATGTTTATCAAGGATGCTCTTTTATCTGACTAGTTAGAATGCACACTTATATACCAGAAAAGTATCTTCTGGGAGCTTGGGATGAAAAGTAGATGTTTTATTTAACTAGATAGTTGACTGCAATGTTTCTCAAAGTGTTTGTTTCCCAGCAGCCACTCCAGAGAAGACACCAATTCCCTGGCCTGGTCTTAGATTTTTCAACTGCAGGCATGAACTAATGATGCACTAAATCCTAAAGCCATAGCACAGCAATAATTTATACAATTATGTGCAAATCCAAGAAATAAGGCAAAACCAAGAAAAGACTCATTGAGTCAATCTGCCATGTTATGCTGCACCCACCACCACTACACTTAGAATTGTGCCTTGCCTTCAAAGTGAAAAAAGCACAAGAGTACCTCCTACACAGGCTAGCTACCATTATATATCCCCACACTTGAAATAACAGCTTTTTGTTGTTAATTAACATTACTACATAAATAACAACAATGGATAAGAGAAACGGGCGTCCTTCACCAACAGAAGAACAAAGAAAATACAGTAATTAACATGTTGTGTGTGCTACTTACTCTCAGAAGTGCTCTGCCAGGTTTAGCCTCTTTGGTAATTTGTTTATAAAATTACTTTGTAAAATTAGTTAATTGTTTATCACAGAACCCACCGGAGCGCATTCTCACCTGAGCATGTTAGAGTTATATGCAACTCCCATAGCAAGGAGATGAAAGTCATGTATGCTGGTACTTCTATTAAAAGGAAAAGTGAATCTCCAAAGTTCCTAGGTATACAGAAAAATGAACTTCTCAGAAAAGGACTGGAAAATAAGTGGCAAGGAAATGCATTCCTATTTTTCTTTCACAGACAACTGCAGCAAATAACACCCTGTAGCAGCTGACACGCAGAAGCAACCCGAACTCCAAGTGCTCCTCCAGCATAATTTTGGTAGTCTAAGTGAAAGAAAATTTGCAAAAAACTCTCTGGGTTTTCTCTTCTTAATCAAAGATGAGGAGAATGAAGCCTTTGATAAAAATTGTCATATTTTGCAAAATCTTTGTATTTAGAGTAACCACCTGTACTCTTCCAGCAAGATATAACCCTAGTTAAGTCACTTCTGAAGACAACAAAGGACAGTTTGGGCAAACACAGTAGTCACAGTCAAGATTTACATGCTGCAGTGAGCTTCTTCACCATCGCACAAATACAGCCCAGATCCCAGGAGAAACACATCCAACCTTTGTCAGGTGGAAACTCCATCCCCATGTGGACAGCAAAGAACAGAAGAGCAAGGGGGCAGGAGGGTGATCTCCACCTGAATACCTTCACATTACCAACTCCATCCACATGCAGCTCTAATGAGGAGCTTCCTGCTGCCTTGTGGTGCTCTGAAGAAGCTGGGCAGAATGTGAAGTACCTCAAACATAGTCCAGCACTGCAGCTACAAGGAGACTAAAAAGATTCCTACATGCAAGGGCAAAAAGCAAACAGCCTGATGTAAGTCAGGACAAATCCAGAATTATTTACTAAATCCGAATAACATGGCCTCGGATGCTATTTCCTGTCACTGATCCTAGCATGAGCAGCTTCTTCCATTCTCATCAAGATCACAAGCCTTCGATGTCTACCTAGCCATGTGTTTAAAATCAAGTTTTCTGCAGGCTTTACATCTTCCACAGGCTGTACTACAGCAGCCTAGCCCAGACTGGGAATGCACTTGGTCTTGTATCTAATCCCTTCTTTCAGGATTCTTTGAAGGTCTATTCAAATTCAGAATCTTTCCCCTCAGGCTATTTGGTTCCTTGACTTAATTAGAAGGCAGTTTCAGTCCTCCCCCTACTACACTACTAGCTGCAGCATTGCAGGGAGCAGTTCCCCAGGGGCTTATCTTCCCCAAGGTCAAACATCTTCCTGCCCAGCAATGCCATCTGCAAGTCTTTGCAATGCTCTTTTGAACAAGACATTTTAGAATGCATAACAACCATCAGCAGCTAGACCACATTCAATCAGGTAATGGATTTATGGACGGGACTTGTTGCCATCTCCTTTGGTCAGGAATCAGTCACTCTTAGAGCAGTTACGGGCAGCCGAATGACTGACACCTCACTCCATTTTTGAGAGAGGCTACGGCAGGTACTAGAGCTGAAATCAGTTTAAAAATTTCGTTATGCATTACACATCTGGTCTTTCATTCACATCAAAATCCCCATCCACAATAACCCTTAAACATCTGCTTAAGCCACACCAGCCATAGATTTCTGCTACATTAGCTACCAGAGACCAGATTTAAGCATTGCTTAAGTTTGCTAGAGGCGGCAAGTGTATGCAGGACTTCCCCACAAAGCACAACCTAGACTAAACACACTGATCATTTGACAGAAGAAACTGATGTCTATTTTGAAAGAAATATGTAATCTGTAAACTGTCTTTTGTAAAGATTGCCACATAGCTGGAGGCATCCTTTGTCTCCTTCCTCCACCCTGTATTAGCATTGTGGAGTCTAATTGAGCCACCTTCTAATTGCCATGTCCTTATTTGCATGTCACAGCCAAAGACATTTTATTAACCTATGACCTGGTATAGGCAGTTTGATTTGGAAGTCTTCAAAGCTTCTTCACAGCCTGGAGCACACTCTGGGAGACAAGAATCAGGAAAGGAGAAGAATTTGGAGTTTTTTCCAGTTGCTTGATGAGCTAATAAACTAATGGGAAGAGGAGAGATTAACCTTTCTGTCCCTGCGCATAACTGTAAAAACAGATCCCCTGTAGCCACAGCTGTATGGCTCAACATCTGTTATTTCTATAGTCTAGATAACAAATTCCGTATGCTATTTCCAACACGCAGCACCTGCCTCATTTAGAAGATAAAACAGAAGAACATAATCAAAAACGCGCATTCATTTTAAAGGCAACTCAACCAAAACAAAAGTCATTTATAAAAAACAAATAACAAGCAAATAATAGCCTCTCCTGGAAGCCAAGTCGCAGATGAATTAAGCAGAAGTTGACAGAGTACCATGATAATCTTTAAAGCTCTAATCAGACGCTGACTTGGAACAGATGTACCTCCATAAAGGCTTTTTCCAGGAAGCACCTATTGCAAAATTCTATCAGTTGAAAGCAAAATGCTCCTGAAGCATCCAAGGAAGCAGACAATGCTGCTGACGACAGCTGGTAACAAACACATTTTTCTAATTCTCATCTATTCCTGCCTCTTTTGAGCTGCATTGAAATCTCTTCCACTCCAAAGCCATCATCCCAGCTTCAGGTGCTGGTGGCAAATATAGCAATATAACAACACAGAAATTGAAAACAGCATTATAAACAAGAACACTGTTTGCAAAGCCAGTCTAAACACCAAGTACAACATACAAAATAAGTACCATAGAATGGTTTGGGTAGGAAGGGGCCTTAAAGCTCATACAGTTCCAGGACACTTTCCATTACAGCAGGTTGCTCCAAGCCCCTGTGTCCAACCTGGCCTTGAACACTGCCAGGGATGGGGCAGCCACAGCTTCTCTGGGCACACTGTGCCAGCGCCTCAGCACCCTTACAACAGTGAAAGCCAACACTACTCATCAAACTTAAATGCTGATAGTGGGGTCACCACCATCCCCAAGAAATGTAATTTAACACTTAAATTGTCACGTCATCTTTCCTTAATTTGTTACAGGGCTGTATTGCTGCTTGGCAGCTAAATCAAACCTCGTTTCACTTTGCAGTCAATACTATTGTCTGAATTCAAGCACTCGCTGCTAGTTTCTGATAACAATTTTCACAAGCTTGGGCAGCACTGAAGTTTCCTTTCATAAAACCAGAGGAACCTGCAGCTCTGTGGGTAAAACCTCTGCTGGAGCTGCCTCTGCCCAGGGCTGGACACAGCAGGGCAGCAGCAAGGAAACAGGGCACTGTTGTTGCTAAATGCCACACAACTATACGAGTGGTTTTACTTGTGTTATTAGCTTCAGCAGCAGGTGACAAACACATGGGGAATATAAAGAAACTCCAGCAATGCTGGCCAGCACAGGTTGTGGGCGGTCACAGTGCTCTTGCTGCCAAAACCTGAGCTTCACTTGATGTTCCCTCTGCCCCAGCCGACTATTTTCAGAGTAAGTGTAAAATACTCTGGAATACAACTTAGTCTGCAATCAATGCAACCAGCTGTAGACAACATGTAGAGAAGAAACCACCTGCCCTGGATTCAGCAGCAGCAGTCATTTTTCTCCTTCTTGGTAGCTGGTGCAGTGCTGTGGTTTTGACTTTTGGCCTGGGAACAGTGCTGATAGCACCGATATTTTCAGTTGCTGCTCAGTAATATTTACTCTGACAAAGGACTTTCTGAGCCTCATGCTCTGCCAGGAAGGAGGGGAAGCCGGGAGGAAGCAGAGACAGGGCACCTGACCCAAACTGACCAAAGAGGTATTCCATAGCACAGCACGTCATGCCCACTAAATAAACTGGGGGCAGTTACCCAGAAGGGTGAGATCACTGCTTGGTCAGGCTGGGTATCAGTCAGTGGGTGGTGAGCAGTTGGATTCTCTTCCCTTTTTACTTCCCTTATCATTATTATTATTGGTGGTAGCCCAAAGTGGGGCACAAAGGGTTGAGATAACAGCAGTTCTTTTCAAAAGAGCTGTCGTGGTTTAAGTCCAGCTGTAACTCAGAAAAAACACACAGTCTCCAGAGTTTCCTCTCCCAGAGGGATGGGGTGGAGAATCGAAAGAATGTGACTCCCACAGTTTGAGATAAGAACAGTCCCGTAACTAAGGTATGACATAAACCACTACAGCTACCACCAATAAGAATAATGATAAGGGAAATAACAAGGGAAGAGAATACAACCGCTCACCACCCACCGACCAACACCCAGCCCAACTGAGCAGTGATCTCACCCTTCTGGGTAACTGCCCCCAGTTTGTATAGTGGGCATGACGTACTGTGGTATGGAGTACCTCTTTGGTCAGTTTGGGTCAGGTGTCCTGGCTTTGCTTCCTCCCAGCTTCCCCTCTTCCCTGGCAGAGCATGAGACTCAGAAAGTCCTTTGTCAGTGTAAACATTACTGAGCAGCAAGTGAAAACATTGGTGTTATCAGCTCTGCTCCCAGGGTGAAAGTCAAAACCACAGCACTGCACCAGCTACTGAGAAGGAGAAAAATGTCTGCTGCTGCTGAACCCAGGACACCACCCCACCACATGAACCCTGCTTGTTGTTAAGAGCATGGGAAGCAGATGAAGAACACTAGTTCCCCTTTCCCAGCTAATACAGGCTTTCAGGATGCGGATGCTAAAATCTCCTCTGTAACACCACAAGGCCAGTTGCTTTCTAACACTAGTTGCAGCAGAGAAGTGCTTCCCTCCTTCTATCCAGCGATGCATGCCAGCCTCATTGCTCATCAGGGCTCAATAGATATGCCAGTCACTGAACCTGGCCAGGGCTCAGCATCAGCATGCCGCTTGTCCTCCCTCCCTCCCTCCAGCCCGCAGATCCAACACAACTGATCATCAGGGGAAAAAAAAGCTGTGAAAGGCTGCATATGCTCTTTGCCACAGCAGAGACACTCCTAAGTGCACCAAGACAGAGAGGAACCTGCTGAGTAAAAAGGCCATTTCCATACAGTCACTTCATGCGTGAGAGTCCAACTTGAACTCTAACCACAGTAATTACCTCCCTGAGCCTGGACCAGCTTGAGACTCTACATCAGCTCTCCCTTTCCTCCTTCCTCTAATATCATTTTAGTCCCTTCTGCCACAATAACATTAAAGAAATGTGGTTTTCGACAAACCAGTTTCCTATTGGTATAGGAGAATTAGGTAAACTTTTCGTAGGGTATCAAACTGATAGCTGTTACAGGCACCACGGATGTCTTCAAACTACTTTTAAAGGGTATTTTCTTCTATAGTCAAAAGAAAATCCCTACCCATATCTTCAGAGAGAGATATTGAATTGCTTTCAGTGAATTTCTGCCTTGCCACTCAAGTCTGAATCTGACTCAGAGTTTGAACATTTATGTTCAGATACATATTAGTACAGTCTTAATGACTTCTCAGCTACTGCAAAGTCAGCATCCCACTCCAGCAGCAGAGTTCCTACTTCTCCTGATAACTGCTGACCGCATTAAGCAAGGCTTTGCTCAGAGGTGAACTCCATTCATCTGATCCAACATATTGACTTTTCCTCTTGGTTTAGCCCCAATCTTCAGTGCCATTACTCCATGAAGCTCCTCTGATCCTCACCAGCTTCACACGACCACTGTCACTGCAGCAAGCCCCCAGCAGGCTTCTGTTTGAGACATTCAGTGTTCTCGACAAGCCTGAAGAAGCAAAAGCTGCGGGCTCTAAATGATCACCCTTATAACATAATGAACTTCCAGTCCCCTCCAGTCCACACTGAGCAAAGGGAGATGATCACCTGCAGAGATGGAAGGAGCCTTAAGGACCACTGCCCCGGGCAGGGTTTGTAAACCCTGTGCCACACCAGGATACACCAGCACACACCAGGGAGGCCTCAACACAGCTCATGTAATAGCACTTTCCCCTAAGAATAGAGTTGCAAAATCATTTATCAGCTAAATTAAGCAATAACGAAAAATAGGACAATTTGTTTTCAGATTCTACAGGTTTCCAGTAATAAAGATTTCTAATGCTTCATTTTAGGGCACTGGTTAGCTAATTTAAACTTTTTTCTCATTACACAGACAATTCATTTAATTTGAAGAGACCAGGTTCTTTCTAATTTTGTTAGCATTTGGCCCTTTTCCAGCTTGTCTTAATCAAAACGCTCATTATTTTTGCCTGGCTGTTGATGCTAATCTAGCTATTTTATGGATACTAAATTGGAAGCAGAAGGGAGAGTTTTGTTCCTACCAAACAGCTGTGTTGCTCCATGTATATGAGCCATGTCTCATGCAGCCTTTCCCCAGCAGTGGCATCCCTGATGACACAGCTATGGATCAAGAGCTACTGTTCGCGTTAACGCAGGGCGAACTGCAGATCTCTGCTTTCCACAGGAGGAAAAATTGCCTTTGCTTCTCTCATGTTTTAAGAAGCAGAAAGGTCTAACACATAAGGACAAGTTGTAACACTAAATGTTCAGGAGCAGAGACTTGCAAGATTTGATAGCCACGAATTTCCTCTTCATCTCAGAGCAAGCCACATTATCCCTCCTCACCTGCTAATCTCCACTACCCTCTGCTCCAAGCAGTGTCTCTTCTCTCTCCCACAGTCCACATGATTATCAAATCTGGTTAAGCTCAGAGCAATAGTCTTCAAATCTAATCTAGCTTTGAACACTGATGCTTGTGAGCCTCAGGCTTTCCTGTTATTCTGAACTGTATCAATTGGTTTAATAAGAGATATTACCTCCTTCACAAACCTGCCAGCCTCCCACTGTTAGGGAGCCTTTCTCGCTTAGACTGCTTTCTAATCATTTATTTGGATGCAAGCAACTTACTCATGGCCAGACCTGCTTATTTCTGCTGTCCTGCTTTTTTAAGCAGCCTCATGAAGGCTGCTCTGTGACACTTTTCTGTAAGTCAGTATATGTGTGTGTGCACAGGCAATCCAGTGAGAGCAGCAAAAGGCAGCACTATCCTGACCAGGTGTGAGGGAAAAAAAAACAATAAATACACACATCAACAGCATATTTCCTCATTTCTGCAATAAAACAGCTCCCTCATATGACAAGGGAGGGCTGGCTGGGAGTTTGAAAGACAGAAAGGTGATTTAAGCCAAAGAGATGGTGAGTTTGCTCTGAGGTGAACTTTGCTCTGAAGGAAGAATGGTCCAAAAGCGGGTGAGGAAGGAAAAGGGAGTGTAGAGAAGTAGGTCGTGGTCATTCAGCAATCTGGCAGTGAAATCCCTTGGGAAGGATGATCTTAAAAATCTTTTCCAGCCTAGCTGATCCCATGATTCCATGAAGGTGGCAGTGGAGCAGGCAGGGAAAGGCCACAGACATGCAAGTTGGCAAGGAAGCCCCAGTGCCACAGGGCAGAGGAGGTGACAGATGGGGCTGCTTCAGGGACCTCTTCACACCTGGAACAGAAAGAAAGGCAAAGAGGGTGGGAAGGAAAGTCCTGCAAGGATAGGAATCGAAGACCAAAACTACCTCAGGACAGAGGAATAACAGATGCACAGTAGACAAAATGAGAAAAGATAATCAATGTTTCAGTGAGTAAACAACAGAAAAGGGCAAAAAGAAGAGAAACTCAAAGAATAGGAGAGAAGGTTGGGATACATCAGGTATTAGAGAATCCCAGGCTGGTTTGTGTTGGAAGGGACCGCAAACCTCATACAGTTCAAGCCCCCTGCCACAGGCAGGGACACCTTCCATAGAGCAGGGTGCTCCCAGCCCCTGTGTCCAACCTGGCCTTGAACACTGCCAGGGATGGGGCAGCCACAGCTTCTCTGGGCACCCTG